>CM053035.1:167691085-167981085 GCA_028564925.1 Lithobates sylvaticus
CTAGGTGAAAGTGCTAACCACCACACCACTGTGCTGCCCTTAGAGAGCATCCCAGACACCATGTCCACATCTCCGGCATGCAGCAGAGATATTAAGGAAGAATTGATGGAGCTTCTTATGCCCTGTACACATGGTCGGATATTCCGATGGAATAAGTCCGATCGGATTATGTTGTTGGAAAATCCGATTGTGTGTGGGCTCTAGCGGACTTTTTCCGTCGGAATTTCCGACAGAAAAAATTTGAGAGCAGGATCTAAAATTTTCCGACAACAAAATCCGATCCGACCTTTTCCGATCGCGTGTAGAGAATTCCGACGCACAAAGTGCCACGCATGCTCAGAAGAAATTTGGAGACGAAAGCTATTGGCTACTGGCTACTCTACGTAGTCCCTTCATACGCGTTGTACGTCACCTCGTTCGGAATGATCGGATTTTCCAACAACTTTGTCCGACCGCGTGTGTGTAACACAGATTTCAGACAAAATCTGCACGGATTTTGTGGTCGTAATGTCCGACCGTGTGTACAAGGCATTAGACATCCGATACCAAGGCGTTAGGATGATTTCCACTATATTTAATGGTGTCCATTTACCCTTGAGCGCAGTGTCTCTTGAAGTTTGAACCTTGTCATGGGTTTCTTTAGGGGATGAGTTGTGTGTTTTTTTCCCAGTAGACTTCAATGGCAGCACCTAAAATATATGTTTTCTTGCTTAGTAACCAGCTTTCCATTGGCTAAGAGCAATTACTCAAGCTTAAATATATGCAAAATACCTGTACAAAGCTCAAAAAAAGGACCACAGATGCTTATCTCAAGTGTGAATGGGATCTTATTATGAACATTTTCATCCTCCATAAAACGAGATATTCATTATGGTTGGATTTTTTTATACTATTATAAAGTGTAACCTGCACTTATCTGGAAGGTTTTGTACAATATTATGAGGTGAAGCGTACAGCCTAATAATCTAACAAAAAAAAAAAAATGCCGTAGCGTGAATTTGGGCCTTTGTAAAAGCAGCCAGTAAAGTCATTCTTTAAATTAAGCTCCCTTGCCAGAAAGCAGAATAAATCGAAATGTGCTAATTGTTGCAAATCCAACCTAATTAACAGGGTTTATGGCTTACAAATGATACATTTTTGGCATGAGCTTAAGAGTTCTCTACTTCAGTTTGAATTGCGGGCTAACATTATTTCCTGTGTGTTTGCTTTCTGAAGGTTTCTTCATAATACAAGCATTAGACTAGCTTAGAGAAACCTCATTCATATCTTCGCACTCCCTCCCAATGGCCATCTCTCACTGATTTAGGTCTTATAGCCTCATTAGATCCACATTGTCAGGCCGTCTTCCGCTGCTTTTCAGGATGATCTCTTCCTAACTGTTGCTTGTTAATTACTTGCAAGGTTCACCGTCTTTAATCTCTAAATCCCAAATGTTAAGTTAGTGGTTTGCTAAAGCATTTGTAGTAGTGTTGTGGATATACGGATGTTGCATATGTGGGCCAGTCTTTGCATGAAATACAGAAATGTTTCTTGTAGCTGTCCTTTCTCCATCAAACAGACCCAAAGTACCGGTAGCCTGCAGATCAGAGATTCTAGTGTGCCAATCTTCATGTAGATATTGTCATGAGAGTACTGAGTATCCCTTGCTTCAAGGATACTATTAAATATCAGTGATCTGCATTAAAGATGGCCTTTGGTATCGGAAGATTGTCTGACATCTCATTGTAGCGTATTACCTCCCTGTGACCCCTGTGTGGGTCCTTCCGTTGGTCCTGGTGCCAAGTGTTGGCTGTGCTGATGTGCGTTATGTTGTTTGTGTGTTATTATAGAAAAAAAAAAAAGATGACCATTGCTTACCCCCTCCTGCCCAGCCCTGGCGTCCCTTTAATGCCTTGTACACACGGTCGGACATTCCGACCACAAAATACGTCAGATTTTTTCCGACTGATTTTCCGAACGAATTCTCGTTCCACCATTTCTTTGTAGCTTAGACAGATAATTGATCAAGTTTATAGTCTTAATGACAAGGTTCTACCTTTTCCTGTCAAAATGCACTGTGCTATATCTGTGAGTATTTCCCGGATATTGATGACTAATACTGGCAAAAAAAAAAAAACAATATTTACCTAGCATCCTACGCTAGGAGGGTGCTACATTTGGACGTCACATGCACAGTATCAGGCAATTGTCACATGCCAGTATCAGGAAATAGTTTCCCAGATTTATTAGATTGTCAGATTGTTCAGTTTTACCAGGTGCACATTGAGGCCTTATCTGACGTCAACTATGGATGTAAGGTCCTTCAGGCAGTTCTTTGAGCTGAGAGCTGTGCCAGTTTTACTGTTTTGTTATGTGAGCCTATCAGTGTTTGTTTACTGTTGCCCACCCCTCAGTTGGACTGCTTTTTAATATTCAAATTGTCTTAGAATAACTGAATCCTGTGTCCATAATGAACAAGAAAGAAAACAGGATTTTGTACCTACCGTAAAATAATTTTTTTGGGGTTCATTAAGGGACACCACCCCAGCCTCTCTGTGTTTGTGATCCACTCATAGTACTACTTTTCTACAAAATTGAAGCATTATGGTAGTGGGAGGGGTTATATCTGGCACGCCAATGGACTTTTTTTTTGCCAGTGTCCAATTCCTCCTGAAGGTAGTAGTGCAACCCAAGGGTCTCAGAATAACTGAATCTTGTGTCCCTTTATGAACTTCAAGACACGATTTCACGCTAAGTGCACAAATCCTGTTATTTTCTGTATATATCCATCTGACTTGTTTTACTAAATAAATATATGTATAGAAGCATTGACAAATGTATACAAAGACAACTAATATGCTTGCAGTGTAGTTTCATATAAGTGAGTGTATATACTGTACATGCATCTGGTGAGTGTACTCTCCCTACTGTGCTGCAAAAAGGTACACTAATATTTCATGCATGTGCTGTGCACCAGTTTGTACTGTGCACGTGACATCCAAATGTAGCACCCTCCTAGCGTAGGATGCTAGGTAAATATCTTCTTTAATCAAGGGAGCAGTGATTATTTGTCCTAACTTGGTCATGGTTTCACAGGCTGGAAGTTTTATTGCTTCCCCCTACCTCTGAAAAAAGTTTCCAGAGCTTAGGGAAGGAGAGGCAAATGACCAGCCTGAATATTTATCAGGTTCCAGCCAACTCCTGGAGAGAAATATCCAGAAGGGGGCTGGAATGTGGATAAATAGTCTGAAGCAATGGAGAGCTGGGTTATCTCTCCATAGGAAGGTTCCAGAGCCTGAGAAGCTGCTGCCTTAAGGTAGCCCATGGACTATTCAGCTGTTTAGAGGCCTCAGCGGGTCAGGGCTTAAGACCCGGATGGACCTTGTTAGAAGCTGATAGCAGGACCTCACCACTGGGGATCTGGTCTGGAGAGGGACTGTCCCTCTCACTGGACTGTGTCCAGAGGGAGATAAAAGGTGGCAGCTATCCCGGGGACCTGTCAGTAAAGACCCTAAATTGATCCCTACGACTGTACAGTGTTCTGGAGATCACACTGAATACCAGCAGTTGTGCATTGATGCAATGAACCAGATGCCAAAGAGACTCACCTCATGGTGTTTAGCTGTGAGGCCTTAGACTGATCAGAAACCTGCCTCGTGATCCCCAGCTGTGAGGCATTAGAATGTCCAACTCCCACAAAGCTTAACCCCCCTGGCGGTAATCCCGAGTCTGGCTCGGGATGGGAACTTCAGTACCAAAAGCGGTAACCCCGAGCCAGCCCCGGGCTTGCGTTGCAGGAAACAGGGGGAAGTCACTTACCTTGTCCCCTGGATCCTGCGATGTCTCCCCGCTGTGTGTGCAAGCCGTCTGCTCGCTCGATTCACACAGTGCCCGAGTGCCGCTGATCTCCATTCCCTGCGACGTTACGACGCACGGGAGCGGAGATTGGCGGCAAATTCAAAAAAGTTTAAAAACACAGTACACATACAGTACTGTAATCTTACAGATTACAGTACTGTATACAAAAAATACACATCCCCTTTGTCCCTAGTGGTCTGCCCAGTGCCCTGCATGTCATTTTATATAATAAATTGATTTTTTTCTGCCTGGAAACTGGAGATTGTCCATAGCAACCAAAAAGTGTCCCTTTATGTCAAAAGTGGTTTTAGACCAGCTAGAAAACACCGATAATAAATTAGAATCACAATTTATCATCAAACACTAAATTTAATGACAGCGACTATTCTGCAACTGAGCAAATTTCAGTGTTTTTGATTTGATTACATTATTGAATCCTTTTTATATATATTTTTATTATATTATAATTTATGATTTTGTGTTTCAAACTTTATCATACCCGGGATGTCTACTAGACTCTGGTTCGGACAGATTTAAGTGAGATATTCATAAGAATTGCATGCCTACAATATAAAAACGCCAAATTTCCATGCAAAATAATTGTACCGTTTTCAGCACAAAATTCCAGACAGAATCATACCGCCAGGGAGGTTAAAGAAAAAATCACTAAATACTAATCAATTTGTAGTATCCCATGCCCTAACCTTCAAGTAATAAATCTTAAAAAGACATCCTGTAGACTCTGTTATTGGAGCCGGTGTGAATGGACTGGTGCTTGCGGTGGGGGACAGCCTCTGTACTTTTACGGAAGAACCAGTTATTACCAGTGGCCCCTGTGGGGGTAGCGCTACACATATAATACTTTTCTGCCTTATACTCCAATAAAATGCACTAAGGAATTTTGAAATAAAGATTTTTGTATATTAAGATTCTTCTATAAAATAAAAAAATTGCGAAAACATGATTGCTCACGAGCATGTGCTCTTCTTCCCGGATCCAATATACAGTACATTCAGATTGCTTAACAAATATCAGATAACACACAAAACATTACAGAAAATCCACTGTTTCTTTTTGGTATGGCACCATTTAGCTGCCATAGGTTTTGACACTGGAGTATAAGGTACACTGCTTAGCAAACTACGTTTTTTTATTTTTCTTGCGCGAACTCGCTTTCAGTCCTTTGTGACTAGTTTCTATGTAAATGTGCTTATAATGCAAAGCTGCGACTATGCTGTTTGTCCCATACCACATACCACATACATATCAATTTGACATCTTTATATGGCATATTGTTGGTAAATCAAACATATTCATGGGGATTTAACACAGAATCAGCATGCGCCACACTGGTAAGCCAATACTTATCATATTATCAATGGTTAGCTATTATGACTGCTCATAGTTAACCTCCATTCTTTCTTCCAGTGACTTTCATTTTGGATCCAGGTATGTTTTTTGTGTTTTCTGCACTTTTATTGATTTAATTTATATTAAAGTTAGTCCAGCTTGCACATTATACAGATACTGTATTAAATGTATGCCTAAAACTCACAGGTTCGCTTGCTACATTGATTTTAAACTGCGTTTCACAACTATATAGCTGGTAAATGTACAGTACAGTACATATGCTTCAGGCACACTCTGGGATGCCATCTTGAATTGAACATTACTATGCCAAACAATTGTATTATGAGTTATAGGCAGTTACATTAATGTTAGAAAGGTACATTTTTGCATTAGCAACGTGGTGCAGTTTGGCACAGTCATGATAGAGCTGTTAAAGCTGAGCACTGGGGGGAAACAATCACTTGCAGTGGGTTTCCCTCCATACAGCAAGGGTTAAATGCTAATCTAGGTCTAGGGGACCTGAAAAAGTGGTTTTACTTATATGATCTTCCACACCCTCAGGCTCCTCCTTGCTATAAGCCTGATCCCTGCAGCCTGTTAACCCCTACACTCCAGTGGTTGGTTCTCTGTCATCCCATAGCTTTGCATTGGACATGAGGATGCCAATGGGCAGTACATTGCCAAAGCATAGGGGAGAAAGGAGAGTGCCATCTGTTGGGGGAGTGGAGGATTAGGTAAGTAAAACTGCCTTCTTGGCGTCAACATGGCAGCATACATGTTGTAGCATGCTGCCATTGATTGGCACCAAGAATTGAAAATTACAGTAAGTATTTGATACAATTTTCCATTTTCCTGGTGTCAACATGGCAGCAGCATACTACCTGTATGCTGCTGTGAAATGGTGCCAGGAAAGGAAAATTATGGTACTATTTGATGCAATTTTCCATTTTCCTAAGGGCCAACATGCCAGCAGCATATTCCCACATGTATGCTGCCGTGAAATGGCACCAGGAAAGGAAAATTATGGTAAGTATTTGATAACATTTTACATTTTCCTGGTGCCAACATGGCAGCAGCATTCTACCACATGTATGCTGCCATGAAACTGCACCGGGAAAGGAAAATTACTGTAAGTATTTGATGTAATTTTTTATGCTGCCATGAAATAACGCCAGGAAAGGAAAATATCGGCGTATAACACGCACTTTTTTCCCCTTAAAATCAGGGGAAAATCAGGGGTGTGTGTTATACGCTGATGCCTCACTGATCCCCCCGCCGTTGTGAGGCTCTGGGCGGCCTTCAGCCTCCTTCGGCCTTCAGCCGCCTTCGGCCCTTCTCAGCGGCTTTCGATAGCCGCCTTCGGCTTTTCTCGGCAGCTTTTGGCTGCCTTCTGCCCTTCTTGGCAACTTTCGGCCGTTCTCGGCCGCCTTCGGCCTTTCTCGGCAGCTTTCGGCCTCTTTTGCCCGTTCTCGGCGACCGAAAGCTGCTGAGAACAGCCGAAGGCGGCCGAGAAAGGCCAAAGGTGGCCGAGAAAGGCCAATAGCGCCAATTTTCAAACTGCAGTGACACTGATATGTCACTGCAGTTTAACTGCAGCCTGGGCAAGGCTGCAAATGTCACTGTAGAGGCTGCAGATGGATGCTGCAAATGACACTAAGAAGGCTGCAAATGACACTGAGAAGGCTGCAAGGCTGCAAATGACACCGACAAGCATGCAGATGGATGCTGTGCAAGGCTGTATTGATGGGCATTTAAATGTAAGTTTTTTTCCTTAAAATTTCCTCCTAAAATTGGGGTACGTGTTATACGCCGGTGCGTGTTATACGCCGATAAATACGGTATTTGATACAATTCTCCATTTTTTGTGGTCACCCTAGACCAGGGGTTGGCATCCTCAGCACTCCAGCTGTGGCAAAACTACAAATCCCATCATGTCTCTGCCTCTAGGTATCATGCCTGTGATTATCAGGGTCTTGCAATTTCTCATGGGACTTGTAGTTTCACCACAGCTGGAGGGCCAATGTTGCCTACTCTTGCCCTTGACCTAAACAAGTACTGGGGGCAGTCCCACTGCAAGGGAGTATTTTTCCTTTCCACTGAGATGGCCTTTGAATCATCCCCATGATGTTGTCAATACTAAGGGGCCTCCAACTCTTCTATTGCCGTTCGCTCCTTTTGCAGTTAATTCTACTCAACCCATTACATTTATTTCTCAGAATAAAGTACACAGTCAGCTGTGTCTTCCTCCCCCAGCATATGTGTCCCCAGTCTTTATTATACCGATTAGTGCAGTTTAGCTCTGTTCTTCCAGCCTCATTATTTAGAGGTTCATCTGAGGCATGATCCTATATTCTGGACATTTTTGGCTTCGGTCCACTGGCGTACAAATGAGGAGCCAACGTACACAAGTTCCTTTTGTTTTCCTCTACTCTAAAAGCATGATGACTGCAGTCAACTGCTGAGACACAGATGCGTGCGGACTAATTTTGGTGTGGAAGGGGTAAAAATCCTGTCAGCTGAGAAGGGTCCGGTCAGCATTATGAAGAGCCTTTGCAAATTGTACATTTCTAAGCAGCTTGTTCACTTGACACTTGTACACCCTCTGAGCACCTGTTCATCTATCAGTCACCAAGTGAAAATCAAGCTTTCCTGACCTCAACTTTGGGATTTAACCAGCAAAACACAACGCACAGCCACAGCAAGCCTGCTTGTTTTTTCACTTATCTACTAATTGAAACAGAAAATCCTTTTTGTATCTTCTATATCTTTAACCACTTAAGGACCAAGCTTCTTTTTGAGATTTGTTGTGAATACAAAATTACTTAAAACCCCCAAACATTATATATTTTTTACTTCTAACACCCTAGAGAATAAAATAGCAATCGTTGCAATACTTTATGTCAGACCGTTTCGGCGCAGCGGTCTTTTTTTGGAAAAAATACACTTTTCTGAATAAAAAAATAAGACAACGGTAAAGTTAGCCCAATTTCTTTTATATTGTGAAAGATAATGTTATGCCGAGTAAATTGATACCCAACATGTCACGCTTCAAATTTGCGCCCGCTCGTGGAATGGCGACAAACTTTTACCCTTAAAAATCTCCATAGGCGACGTTTTGAAAAATTCTACAGGTTGCATGTTTTGAGTTACAGAGGAGGTCTAGAGCTAGAATTATTGCTCTCGCTCTGCCAATCGCGGGGATACCTCACATGTGTGGTTTGAACACTGTTTTCATATGTGGGCGCTACTCGCGTATGCGTTCACTTCTGCACGCGAGCATGGCGGGACAGGGTGCTTTTAAAACATTTTTTTTTTTATTATTTTACCTTTTATTTTTTATTTTTACACTGTTCTTTTAAAAAAAATAGTTTCACTTTTATTCCTATTACAAGTAATGTAAACATCCCTTGTAAGCCCCCATACACACAAATTCCGACCACAAAATCCGTCAGATTTTTTCTGACTGATTTTGTCCGACACTTGTGATGCATACACAGGTCGGACAAAGTTGTCGGAAAATCCAATCATTCTGAACGTCGTGACGTTCGTTGCTTACGACGGAACTACGTAGAGTAGCCAGTAGCCAATAGCTTTGGTCTCGTAATTTGATCTGAGCATGCGTGGCACTTTGTCCGTCGGAATTCTCTACACACGATCGGAAAAAGACCGATCGGATTTTGTTGTCGGAAAATTTGAGAGCAGGATCTCAAATTTTTTCCGTTAGAAATTTCCGACGGAAAAAGTCAGATGGAGCCCACACACGGGCGGATTTTCCGACAACATGGTCCGATCGGACATCTTCCGTCTGAATTTCTGACCGTGTGTATGGGGGCTTATAGAAAAAAGCATGACAGGACTTGTTAAGTATGAGATCTGAGGTCAAAAAGACCTCAGATCTCATATTTACACTAAAATGCAATAAAAATAAATAAAATAAACAATTTTGTCATTTAAAAAAAAAAATGGCCCTTAAAGAGCTATTGGCGAAAGTGCTGTTTTGACATCGCTTCTGCCCTGCAATGCTATGGAGACAGGTGGGGGCCATCTTCCCCTCACTCGTCTTCATACCCAGCAAGAGGACAGATGCGATCACCTCCGCCGCTGCCGGTGGCTGCGGTAAGCCTCGGAGGGCACCGGAGCGCGATGGGGTGCCCTCTCCCGCCACCTATAAAAGACCATGGCGGGGTGCCCTTTCCCGCCGCAGAGACCACTATTATCGGAAACCGGACCGCTGGCCGAATAAGAGAATACTGGGGTTATGGCAGCTAGCTATATTGGCGTGCGGCGGTCCGGAGGTGGTTAAAGAGGAACATCACCCAAAGTATGTGAAATGACATTTAAAATCCCAAACACATGTTCTTGTATGCAAACATGATAAAACATACTTACCACCTTAGCAATTCTTCTTTGGTGCACAGGGGTCTATGGCTCAAATCCTGGTCACTATCTGCATGGAGTTTCCATGTTCTTCCTGTGCATGTATGGGTTTCCTCCTATGCTCTAAAGACATGTTGGAAGGTTAATTGGCTCCTATCTAAATTGGCACTAGTATGTGTATGTATGCATGTTAAATAGGGACCTTAGATTGTAAGCTCCTTGAAGGCAGGGACTAATACGAATGTGCAATATGTAAATTGTCTGCGTTATATAAATATATTTGTAATACATAAACACGACTTCAGTGTTGTCACATTGCAGGGGAAGTTCCCTGTGCTCCTTCTGCTCCTGCACTGCCATCTAGGAACAAGATCTGGGCATGTACAGACGCACTGCAATGTCCCTAGACCTCACAGAAACCCGCGGCATGCCTGCTCATGCGCTGTTTTTCCCCTGTGCAGGCACAGACATGTCATGGGGCGCTGCCATGAACCTGGCAAAGACCCGCCATAGTCTGCACATGTTCAGAATCCGGTTCACTGCCTCCTGGGGTGCATGACTTATGCCATGTACACACGGCCGGACTTTGCGACAGCAAAGGTCCGACGGAACGAATCCGTCTGACAATTTGATCGTGTGTGGGCTTCATTGGACCTTTGCTGTCGAAAAATCAGATGGACTTTAGATTTAGAACATGTTTCAAATCTTTCTGATCTTTCTTCGATCGAAAAATCCATTCGTCTGTATGCTAGTGTGACGGGCGAAAACCGACGCTAGGGCAGCTATTGGCTACTGGCTATGAACTTCCTTATTCTAGTCCGGTCGTACGTCATCACGGTTGAATCTGTTAGACTTTGGTGTGATTGTGTGGGGCCAAGTCCATTAGTTCCCGAAAGTCCGACGGAAGTCTGCCGAAAGTCCGTTGGGATGACCGTTGGACCTAGTCTGCCGGAAAGTCCGTTCGTGTGTACACGGCATTAGACATCCGTGGAGGCAGCAGTGGCAGCAGATAGGTCATCCTCACCTGGCAGAGAAATAAGGAAACAAAGATATACATTTTTTTTATTTAAGGTATTTAAGTATTTAAGGTTATTTAAGATTTAAAAAAAAAAATCTTCTAAAAGGAAGGGGGGGGGCAAGTAAGAGGATGGTATGCAAATGGGGAAAGGTCCACTGCAAACTTTCCCTTGAAATCTTAAAAAAACAAAAACTCTCTGGGACCTTATTAAGGAGTTTGAAATTATGATAAAAAAAAAAAAGAAAAACTTTTATTGTGAGCCTGAAGAGCAGGGCCTAGCCCAGATCTGAGCAAACTACGCCCCCAGGGCAACATCCGACCCCCTATTCCGTACCGCATAACTTTTTGAGATGGGAACGAGGGACACCTATTAGCAAAAGTTGTAGGCATAGGACACGCCCCCCTGGCACGCCCCCTCAAAGGAGAATTATACAAAAAAAAATGATTAGTTAAGCCCACAAGTGTTTTTTATACCACTACTATTCCTTTATATTGGCTTTTGAAATGTAAAAATGCAGCAATTTAGAATTTGGATGAAAGGTTTAGCACTGGGAAAGACTTTTTGAAAGATAAAAAGTGCATTTTATATACAACTATATTGATCAGACCAAAATCAGGGACAAATGAGAAGGAAAGAGGGACAGGGGGACTTTGTTCCAAATCAGGGACAGTCCCTCGAAATCAGGGACACTCTCTTGAAATCAGCGACAGTTGGGAGCTATGCCTATTCGGCCCTCGATACCTCCACTGTCAGCATGCCTTTCTGAGCCTCTCAGCTTCCTCACTCCTCACTATTTCATGAGCAGTTGTTTGTTTTCTATATGTTTGCCTACTTATGGTCCTTCCCAGGTCCAGAATTAATATTGACAAGAATTAAAGCACAACTCCAGGAACTGCAAGGGTTAATTGCTTGTTTTTGTCTAGGGCAGGGATATGCAATTAGCGGACCTCCAGCTGTTACAAAACTACCCATCATGCCTCTGTCTCTGGGTGTCATGCTTGTGGCTGTCAGAGTCTTGCTATGCCTCATGGGACTTGTAGTTCTGCAAAAGCTGGGGGCCCGCTAATTGCATATCCCTGGTCTAGGGGATTGGAGAATGGAGATATACCTGCCTGATCCTCTGATTCTCCCTGCACAAGATTAGTCCCGGCAGTTCTCCTATGTTTTAGCAGTCCCCATGCGGTGGACTGTTCCTGAAGTCATCAAGCCCATAGCCCTGCTCTGGACGTGGGGACATCAGGAACAGTCCACCACTGGATTGGGGGGGGGGGGGGGGGGAACATTGTTCGCCGGTGGAAAAGAGAATCAGGTGAGTATAGGCTTTCTACTTTCTCCATGAACAAAATGAGCAGTTAACCCTTCCAGTGCAGCAGGGCCGTCTTTAATATTGATTGGACCCTGGGCAAAACTTTTCTTGCCCCCCCCCCCCCCATGCAGTTTTGCTCTCCACCTGCTCTGAGACATACAATAAATAGCAGCTAGACTCAAAATCAGTTTACTGAATCAGATCAGACAACGATTGCGATTGGTTGCCAGAGGTTACAGTGTATCATTACCGCTCACTGACTGGTTGCTAGAGGTTACAGCACACATTACGGCTCAGTGATTAGTTGCTAGAGGTACAGCACATGATTTCTGCTTGTTGATTGGTTGCTAGAGATTACTGTGGATATGACCTCAGGGGGGCATGATATACATATCAATGCCGCCGGCCGCCGCTATTTACATATGAATCCCGGTAATTTACATGTAAACACAGGGTCTGCATGTGAGTCATCTGTACACAACAATAGGGCAGAGCTGGGCAGCATTAGTATCAGCACTTCACACTGAGATATGGGGACACAGCACAGGACTAAAACCTCAAGGGACGAGGGAATTTAAACCAGGATAGTTGGCAAGTATGAGGCAGCTGCTTTGGGCCCCACAACAATGACAGGGCCCAGGGCAGCTGCCCCTTTTGCCCTGCCCTGCACAGCCTCACTGCAAAGGAAAACTTTTTTTGGGCTCTACACAACAGTGGCCCCTTGGTAAAATTAACTGCCCACCTCTGGCCTAGCCCCATAGTTTTCACTCATTTTTGAACAACCTCAATAAAGGGTGGGCTTAACACATAAGCATTTATTTATTTTTATTATGAAAAAAATTTTTGTTTTTTTTATTATTTTTACTGTAAGAGCAGCGCCTAGCCTGGAATTTTCATTCACTTATTTTTTTCACAGGACAACCACAATAAAGGGTGGACATAACACCCAGAAGCATTACTTTTTTTTTTTTTTGATTGATCGATTAATGGAAAAACAGCTCTGTGTTCCAAAAGCCCAGTTTCTGTCCTATCTAAAGCATTCTCCTTGAACCTGACTGGCTTGTCTGCGAGCACATACGGGTCCTGAATTGCCTGATCGGATAGCTTGTTAATTTCATCATTTCAGAGTTTTATGGATTTTCCAGTTGCTGCTGCTGCTTTTATAAACAAGCATTTCAGTGACCTTCCCCTCCGGACGTCAGCGCAATCCAGCTCTGCAAGAATCCCAAGCTCTGAAAGTTTATAAATAAGCCTTCTATCAAGTTCCAACAACAGGTGTGACCTCCCCCCGCTGTCCTAAAACTGAACAGTTTCAACAAGCAAATAAAATCTAGATGGTGTGGCTTCAAGGAGCAAAGACTTTGACAATGAGCTCACAGCTTACATGGCCCATATATGTCCTGGAATGTGGCATTGTGTGTTAGGGGTCTTGCTCCTGTGATATTTGAAGTTTGAAGTCGTGCCAGTTAATCCCTAGTTTGCACTCTATTATTTTTTCTCTTAATAATCAAAAAAAAACTGACTATTATTTATTTTTTAATTCTTTTATCTACAGGATGCACATGGTGGTGCCATGAAATCAAGTAGCTAGAAAGGAGTGTGTGGGGTTTGCATCCAACATCCCACTTTGTCGCTGGGTATATTACAAAACATGCAAAAAATCACAACCAATACAGCAATCTGAGTAATAAAAAACTATAACACAAGAAATAGTGATACCCATCGTGCGTTGTCCATAGTTTCATGTTTTCCGCGGGGGAAATGTTGGGACTGAAATGCAAGAGGATAGAAGGTCCATGTATGGGGTAGGATCAGAGGGATATGTAAAGAGAGGAAAGGTGAACCAGAGATAGAGGTCAAGGAAGAAGGTGGGGAGAGGAGGGAGAAGTAAATTTGTAGGGAAAGGGAAGGAAAGAGGAAAGGTAATCGGAGGGGGGGGGGTGGATTACGGTTGGGGAGGTGGTGTAGCCAGTCATTCAGCAGGTGTCCATCTGCAGTGCCTTGAAAAAAGTATTCGTACCGCTTGAAATTTTTCACATTTTGTCATGTTACAACCAAAAACATAAATATATTTTATTAGTATTTTATGTGATAGACGAACGCAAAGTGGCACATAGAGTTGGGCAAACGTTTCGGCCCAAGCATGAGTTTGGCTGTTCGCCCGTTCAACGAACACCGGAATGATCAGGGAGTTTGACCGTTTGTTCTGCCCGCCGAACAACCACAATGCACAGTACATTGAAAGCCCTGATTGGCTGAAGCAATGAAAGCTTTGCCCAATCAGGGCCCAGAGCAGTGTCAGAACCATGGTTGGAGAAGTAATGATGACTCTATCCAATCATGGCTCATTGCTCTTAGTCCTGCCCAACACTTTAAAAATATTCTCCCCATAGTGGCCATTTGCATATTGGCCACTAGTGGCCAGTGCATATTGGCGTGAAGAGAGATAGAACAGGGCTCTGTTCAGTGCTACTAGCGAGTTAGTGTGCTATAGATATTCTATTGTAAAGCTGGCCATACACCTATAGATTATTTGCAGATTTTCTATGGTTAGATGGAAAAAGTGCAACAGATTTCTCCATGTTCGCTAAACTGTGTGGATGGAGGAATCTCCCACTTTTTCCATCTAACCATAGAAAATCTGCAGATAATCTATAGGTGTATGGCCAGCTTTAGTGAAGAATATCACTTTATTGTGAGTCTAGTGATAGTGCAGCGTGAGTGTAGTTTCACCATTCATTTTTACTTTAGTGTCAGTTTATTTTGTCATGGCAGATACCTGTATCCTGCAATATATATTTTAGTGCGTTACTGTACGTTTAACGCAGTATATTTCAGTGCATTACTGCACTTTTTTTAATACAGTATATTTCAGTGCTTTACTGCACATTTAACGTAGTATATTTCAGTGTGATATGGCACATTTAACGCTGTATACTTCAGCACGTTTAATAAAGTGTATTTCAGTGCATTACTGCACGTTTAATGCAATATAGTTCAGTGCATTACTGCACGTTTAACGCAGTATAGTTCAGTACATTAGTGCATGTTTAAAGAAGTATATTTCAGTGCGTTTCTAGACATTTAACGCAGTATCGTTCAGTGCGTTAGTGCACGTTTAACACAGTATATTTCAGTGCGTTACTGCACATTTAACACAGTATATTTCAGTGCGTTACTGCACGTTCAATGCAGTATATTTCAGTGCACTACTCCACGTTTAACGCAGTATACTTTATTATTATTATTATTATTATACACGATTTATATAGCGCCAACAGTTTACGCAGCGTTTTATAATGTATAGGGGGACAACACAATTACAGTACAGTTCAATACAAAAGGTACAGGAGGGCTCTGCTCGTAGAGCTTACATTCTAAAGGGAGGGGGTGGTGGTACAAAAGGTAATAGCTGCAGAGATTGATTTAATGGTAGTTTAGTACGTTAGTGCACATTTAACAAAGTATATTTCAGTGCGCTCCTAGACATTTAACGCAGTATAGTTCAGTGCATTAGTGCACGTTAAACAGTATTCTTTATTGGGTTACTTCACATTTAACACAGCATATTTCAGTGCGTTACTGCAGTTTAACACAGTACATTTCAGTATGTTACTGCACGTTTAACGCTGTATATTTCAGTGCGTAGGTGCACGTTTGACGCAGTATATTTTAGTGCAGTATCTTAGTGCATTATTGCACGTTTACCACAATATACTGCAGTGCATCAGTGCAGTTTTACTGCAGTATATTATAGTGTGTCAGTGGAGTGTGTCTGTGTAGTGAGTACTCAAAAGTGCACCGAACACCACTTTACATTTATTAAAGTGCATCCACGTACTACACATGTCCACATCTTTATTACATTTTGTTAATAAGCACCCCCCCCCCCCCCCCATCATGTCTTGGGGGCCAACAAGGAGAGGCAGACGTTCCCATGGCACTGTGAGGGGGCCAGCAGCGTATGTGTCCATAGGCAAAGGTGGACGTGGTCCGCCCTCAGGCGGGGCATCATTTCCTCTGTTTAGTGATGTTGCCCGTGCCATCCAGCCACAGCATGCAGAGGAGATGGTGGACTGACTTACAAAATTATGCTCATCCTCCTCATCCTCCATCACCCAAGCAGAGACTAGTGCGCAGTCCACTGCAGCTGCCAAAGTGGCTTATTCTGCATCCTTGTCCACAGCTACTCCAGTCAATAGCCCCAGCACCAGGCATGGAGGAGTCAGTTGAGTTATTTGAACACAGTGTCAGCCACTTGCTCCTTGACGATGCACAGCTATTAGTTCTGAGGTTGGGGGAAGTAGGAACATGAGCCTACAGAGAGGGGAGAACACTGGTAAACAACAAATTGGCAGGCATGTTCCCCCAGCCGCAGCATATTGCCAAGTTGTCTCCAGTGATAATGACGATGGAGGGGATGATGATGATGATGTGGTCACTGATGCGACTTGGGTGCCGGATAGAGCAGAGGAGGAAATTGAGGGTGAGTAGAGAGCAGCCACCCTATTCAAAAAGATTGTGGAGCTGTTATCTCCCAGCCCACTTCCCACAGCTCAGCTGTCTGGCCCTTTTTTAGCACATGTGCAGCCGATCGCACTGTTGCAATTTGCAAACTTTGCCTCAAGCATACCAAGCGTGGCAAAAACACCAGCCGAGCCATTTGGCTACCACATGCTTGACAAGGCATTTAACCTCCCACCACTCAGCCCGTTCATAAGAGCACCTGAAAGCCACACAAAAGGGGCACAATTCTGCTCCTCCTCACCATTCCGGTCTACCCCCCATACCTCATAACCTCTCAGCAGCCTCCACTGACAGGGATGATGGTATAGCGCAGAGTGTGCCAGGTCCTTGCTGCATGTCTGCCAGTAGCACACCACCGGCTGTAGACTATAGCAGGCCAATATCTCTGCCCCATCTGCTGCAGCAAAAAAAAAAAATACAGTCACCGCCACCCACATGCCCAGCGTCTAAATTCAAGCTTGCTGGCTTTACATCTACTGCCTTTTCCTCTGGTAGATTCTGACATCTTCCGTGATTTTGAAGAATGTGGTGTACCGTAATGGCAGGTTCCCAGTCGCTATTTCTTTTCATGTAAGGCCATTCCAGCTCTCTACCATCACGTTGAAGGCAATGTTGTGGCATCGTTGGGCAAGGCAGTCAGCCGCAAGGTCCACATTACTGCTGACACGTGGTCCAGCAAGCATGGTCAGGGACAATATATTTTGTTCACAGCAAGCTGGGTAACCCAGCTTGCAACTCAGAATGGTGCAGGACAGGGCTTAGTGCTGTAGCCTGTTGTGCCACCACATCTCCATACAGTTGGTGGTGATAATGTGAGATTTGTCAGCTCTATCCCCTCCTCCTCCACCATGACCTCCTCTGCTGAATTGTCCCATGAACCACAAGTACCCACTAAGCGTTCAAGGGGCTATTCATTGAGTCAGGCTAAAAGGTGCCATGCAGTGCTTCAGCTGGTTTGTCTTGGGACAGAAGCCACACCAGAGCAGAGATTCTTGCAGCTCTGCAGGGGCAGGCCCAGAGGGGGTTCACGCCATGCCAGCTGGAACCAGGAATGGTGGTGTGTGATAATGGCACAAACCTCCTGTCCACCCTTAGACAGGGAAAGTTGACACACGTGCCTGTGCCATGCCTGGCACATGTCCTCAATTTGGTAGTGCAGAGTTCCTTAAATAGGTACCAAGGGTTGGAAGATCTGCTAAAGCAGGCCAGAAGAGTCTGTAGCCATTTCAGGAGGTCATACACAGCCAGTGTTCGATTGACTGAAATTCAGTGGGTATTACACCTGCCAATAAATTTGTGAGATGCCCATCAGGTGGAACTCGACTTTGGAAATTCTGCAGTGGCTGCACATGCAGCAGAGGGCCGTCAACGAGTATCTGTGTGAGTATGGCACAATGACAGGCTTTTTTTTCCCCACGCCAATGGCTGCTGATAAAGGATGCATACATTGTACTGTCACCATTTGAGGAGGCTACAAGGCTGGTGAGCCATGACAATGCATGCATCAGTGACACAGTCAATGTGTTCCTGTTGGATCAGACTTGGTGTGGCAGTATGGACATGGCACTTGAGGCAGCGCAGCGGGAGGAAGAGGAGGACTTTCTTTCCTCTCAAGGCCTGCTTTATGCAGACACCATTCTTCCTACACCACAGAACACACAAGAGGAGAGGGAGGAGGGGGGTTCTGGCAGCATTGGAGGCATTAAAGCAAAGCAGGACATACGTCATCCCTTAACAGATAGTTTTCCATCCTCAGAACCCTTGGGAGTAGTACATGGCTGGGAGGAGGCAGTTCCAGATACTGTAATCCTCAGTGACCCTGAGGAGTCTGCTTGCCATGCCTTCAACAACTTGCGGTGCATTGGCTCCATCATTCTTCAAAGCTTGCGAAAGGACCCAAGAATACGTGGCATTAAGGAGAAGGATCACTATGGGTTGGCAACCCTCCTTGACCTCTTTTACAAGGGGAAAGTCTCTGAACTCATCCCGTCCCCACAGAGGGAGCAATCTCTTGAAATCTCTTGAGGACACCTTAAAGAGGATTTTATTTAAAGCCTTTCGACTCTGGTAGGTTACAGTCTGGTGGAAAATGTCATTTTGAGGCCCCTGTTGGTCAAGAGAGGAGCTGTGGAGAAGGGGGTTGCCTCAGTGATGCCTTTCAACATTTTTTTTAGTCCTCAGCTCCCAGGGCTGTCAGCTCCCAAATCCCATCTGCAGCATCTGCATCATATTGTGGGAGAATATCTAGGGGTGAGAACATACATGTAGAGATTTCCAGTTGACGATCCATGAGTCATGAGAATAGACCACTGACCAGAACGTGCCCAGTATTCAATTGAACTGCTGGGCTGCCCTGCATCCAGCGTGCTTTCCGAATGGGCATTCAGTGATGCCGGAGGTTTTGCGACAGATAAGAGAGAGCGTTTGTCCACAGACTCCGTGGACCAGCTGACATTTATCAAAATTAATCAGTCCAGGAATAACAGCAGCTGATTAAGTGCTTTCTGGATCTGGAATCTCTGAAAGACTGTCTAGGCTACCTAGTTTTGTGGGTGTTGATTTCATCTGGAAGAAATTTTTTGGTGTAGGTTTCATGGGCACTATGCCATTAACACCCAAGGACCAATTTTTCCGCACCTGTTTGACAGGTGCATATAAAGAACATTTTTAACAGCAAGGCCAATTCTTGCCTTCATCAAGAGTACCTCTGTAGGGTTACGGTGTGAAGGCACCACCAACACCCAAAGACCAATTTTTCCGCACCTGTTTGACAGGTGCATATCATTTCAATTTTTTAAAGCAGGGCCAATTCTTGCTTTCATCAAGAGTACATATATAGGGTTATGGTGTGAAGGCACCACCAATACCCAAAGCCCAATTTTTCCACACCTGTTACTTCTATCCAAAGTCTATCGAAAGAGTCACCAGAATTGATCCAAAAAATCTCTAATCTTGTTCCAAGTGTGCAAAATTGTGGGCTCATCATACAGACTGGCTCCCCAAGCCATAGTTTATAAAATAAAGAAAGCTTGAATGGAAAATGTAATTTGTTTGGCTTTATAAGGGTACTTTCACACTGGGGCGGTGCCGGCGTTAGCTGTAATTGCAGTGAAAGGTGGTTCTACAAAGTATTGAATACAAATGCATGCCACACTTTTCACATATTTATTTGCAAAAAAAATTTTGCTTCCACTTCACAATTATGTGGCACTTTGTGTTGGTCTATCACATAAAATCCCAATAAAATACATTTAAGTTTTTGGTTGTAACATGACAAAATGTGGAAAATTTCAAAGGGTATGATTACCTTTTCAAGGCACTATATATAATGGATCAATTTTGTTAAATGGGTGTGGTGGTAAATAGATGAAGTCCATTCGTTGGTAGGTGCAGGTAGCTTTCCTGCCACTAGATGGCTCTGTTACTAGTGTCGCATGGTAAGGGAAAGGTTATAAGCAAGTGTTAGCTCCACTTTTAGAGAAGTCCCTCCTTTAGTGATGTAATTGCTGGAGTTAGTACCCATACAGTATAAATACCAGATGTGGATGGGGCCTATTGAAAACAGAGTATAGGAGCAAGACACCCCGGTGTGCTAAAATGTAGCCCTACACCATGGGTGCTCAACTTGTGGCCCTCCAGCTGTTGTGGAACTACAAGTCCCATGAGGTATTGCAAGGCAGACAGGTACAAGCATGAATCCCAATGGCAGAGGAATGATGGGACTTGTAGTTTCGCAACAGCTGGAGGGCCACTGAGTACCCATGTCCTACACAGAGCAGACTCAAAGGGCCCATTGCAGGGGTAAATTTCCAGGAAAGGTGGTATGAATCATAGGAGGATGCATTGTAGTCGTCCTGACTCCCCAATCTTCTGCAAGTCTTGAAGCAGGCTGCACAAGGTCTTGGGGGACTAGATAGAGTTCTCATATGTGATTAATGGTGGAAGCTTCGGAATGAAATTGTCATCTGGGAGCATGCCCAGCTGGGCAAAGCTATGGAAGAGACATTGGGAAGAGACTGGTATAGTAAAATAAGCACTTTGTTCCCCCCTGATCCTCAGCCATGGGTCCTTTGACTTGGTAATAGAAGCCTAGGCATGTGAACTTAGTATACATGGGTAAGTGGTCCTAACTCTGCGGTGCTGCCAAGGAGAGGAGTGGAGAACTGTGAGATGATATGTACTTGTGCTTTGCACTGAAGTGACTGCTACAGAATGCCTAACCTTGCATATGGCATTTCGCACCTGAGATACTGATAGCATGTCAAATGTGAAATGTCATGGGAAGTGTTGTGAAGATGTGAAGCTGCAAAGAGCTGAAAATGCATTTTTCTTTGTTCTGAATATTAAGGCCTCTTGCTTCTTGCTAAAAGAACCCATAGGAACCTAGGAACCTCTGAAGGAACCTTGGTTTAGAACATAAGGTCTTCCAACTGTCAGAAGTGTGGAGCTCTTCCAGAGAGGCAGGATATTTGCCTTTGCAGCTTTAATTAGCTATTAAAAGAAAAGTGTCCCATCACTGGTGTCATTGGGAGGAATTATGTCCCACCATTGGTGCCATTGGGCCTCATTGTTGGTGTCTTTCCTTGCCACACTGTCCTTTCAGCAGTGAGAAGAATACATCACTAAGCTAGACATATATTTACACAAGTACTGACCTATACCAGCGCACAGCAATTTATGTCTAGGGGTAGCTGTAGGTAGCTGTACCCAGCACTTGGGCTTCCCAGGCAAAGAAATATGCCCATATTTAAGGCGTACATGGCCTTATACGGTCATGAGCATGAGGCCTTGGGGTACACGGAATGTGCAATATGGTAGGTAAAGGTTTTAAGCCATTCCTACTGTTAGCACAATTTTGCCACACATTTAATCCACCACAGCATGCACAGCACGCTGCCTTATTGTTCCCCTCTGAATGCTCAAGGTTGAACATCCCCAAGGAAAAATATATATGGCCATGAGGCTGCCTTAAGGCGCTGCACGTTAATATGTGACCATGACCAGTGTCGGCTGGTGCTCCATCGGTCGGGAAGGAGGCAACAGCAGACCTGACCACAGCCCCAGCCCCTCCCTCGGTCGCTGGATAGCCCTCTGGCCTGCCAGGCCCCCAGGCTCCCCGTCAGCCCTGCACTTACCCCATGCAGGTCATGGCTGCGGCTGCAGCTGCAGCTTCCCCCCTCCATCTCCTCTGTGTCCCGGCTCTCACTTCTCCTCCCGTCCAATGGGGTCTTCAGACTCCCGGCCAATGAGGTTTCAAGATCCACTTCCTGATTGGCCAGGAGGAGAAACAGGAAGACATTGACGAATATTAATTCGCTAATGTCACACAACAGGGAGGACCCAGGGCGCAGTGCCCTGCGCCCTGAGCCCACCCTTTTTGAAGCCAATTAAAGCCTCAGGCTCTAATCATGTACTTATTAAAAAAAAAAAAATCCATTGAAATCCATGCGTCCTGCGCCCTTAATGTAGATTAGGGTCCGGACGCATGGATTAAGGGGGGCGACGCCAATGCGCCCCTAATGAGCGGCAGCCACTGTATGTGACATAGCATGTGTTAATGCATCACAAAGAAGTAACTGAGCCCTTAAGAAAATATTATGTGCTTTATGATTCAGTGATGCCTCTGGATGTCTTATCAAGGATGCAGTATCAACATACAAAATGGCCGCTTCTATTGTGTAGGTGACGGGTATATTAAAACACACATTTTGTGCCCATGACCAGACCGAACTTGTCCTGCCAAGTGACTGGATGTATCATCCGCTCTTACAGCTGTTCAGCTGTTGGCCTCTGCAACAAGTGGTGTCTGTGTTCCCCCCCATTTCATTGCACAAATGTGGTTATTCTTCTTTTATAAATGCAGCTTTAATCCTCATAGCTTATTGCTACTGAGTCACTGTGTCACTTTTTTTTTTTCAGGAAGCTGCCAAAACCATCTGACCTTTTTATTTTCTCAAGAAAGGATTGCTCAACCTTTTGATGGCATACACATTGGCTCACATAGAGTACAGTATTGTAGGTGATGGTAAAGAGAAGCACATCAGCTGCCATTGCTGATTTCTCCTGGCGGCCATGCCGGTGCTTGGGCTTCAATTACTTCCAATCACCTAGCTGATGGCATACGAAACTCATCAGAAGCTTTGAATTCACTCTGACCCTAATAGTTGCATGTTAGTGATGTAAAGCGCTGCGCAAACTGTTGGCGCTATATACATCCTGTATAATAATAATAATAATAATATTAATGTAGTACCTAGGCTGAAGACAGCTAGGCAAATAGCATTTCCAAAAAGGGGGTCAGCAATGGCAACCGCTATGTTACTTTCAGCACTAGTTTCCTTTAATGCCTTGTTTACTTGCTGCTGCCTGTTGAACAGTGAAAATCATTTAACCTCTTCAGCTCCGGAAGGTTTACCCCCCTTCATGGCCAGGTAATTTTTTGCGATTCTGCACTGCGTTACTTTAAGGGCTCATTTACACTTTGCTTCGGCTTCAGCACACATTAACAGCTAGTTTACACTTGCTTCAAAACATGGCTTCGAAAACGCTTTGTTAAAGCTCTCTGAACTCCAATCAAAGCTCCTGTCACTAGATAAAATGGTTAGCTTACAGTCCTGTTTACACTTTGCATCAGCTTTGCTTTGCTTCAAAAATGATACCCCATGTAGCTTTAGTGGTGCTGCTTCGAAGCATCTTCAAAGCCTCCAAAGAAGTCTATGGCAAAGCTTGCTTGAAGCCCTACTGAAGCCCCACCAAGCCTCACCAAAGCCCCACCAGAGGCTCATCGAAGTCCCATCGAAGCTCCAACAAAGCTTCATCGAAGCCCCATCGAAGCTCCACCAAAGGCTCATCGAAGCCTAATCGAAGCTCCACCAAAGGCTCATCGAAGCCCCACCAAGCCTCACCAAAGCCCCACCAGAGGCTCATCAAAGCCCCATCGAAGCTCCAACAAAGCTTCATCGAAGCCCCATTGAAGCTCCACCAAAGGCTCATCAAAGCTCCACCAAAGCCTCATCGAAGCCCCATCGAAGCTCCAACAAAGCTTCATCGAAGCTCCACCAAAGGCTCATCAAAGCTCCACCAAAGCCTCATCGAAGCCTCATTGAAGTCCCATCGAAGCTCCACCAAAGGCTCACCGAAGCCCCACCAAGCCTCACCAAAGCCCCACCAGAGGCTCATCAAAGCCCCATCGAAGCTCCAACAAAGCTTCATCGAAGCCCCATCGAAGCTCCACCAAAGGCTCATCGAAGCCCCACCAAGCCTCACCAAAGCCCCACCAGAGGCTCATCAAAGCCCCATCGAAGCTCCAACAAAGCTTCATCGAAGCTCCAACAAAGCTTCATTGAAGCCCAATCAAAGCTCCACCAAAGGCTCATCGAAGCCTCATCGAAGCCCCATCGAAGCTCCACCAAAGGCTCATCGAAGCACCATTGAAGCCTCACCAAAGCCTCATCGAAGCACCGAGCAAAAGCAAGGTGTAAACAGGACTGTAAGCTAACCATTTTATTTAGTGACAGGAGCTTTGACTGGCAGTCAGAGAGCTTTAAAAAAGCCTGTCCGAAGCCCTGTTTTGATGCAAGTGTAAACTAGCCCTTACTGACAATTGCGCAAATGTGCCAAGCTGTACACAAATAAAATTGATGTCCTTTTTTCCCACAAATAGAGCTTTCTTTTGGTGGTATTTGATCACCTCTGCGGTTTTTAATTTTTGCGCTATAAACAAAAAAGAGGTACAATTTTGAGGAAAAAACAATAGTTTTTACTTTCTGCTATAAAACATATCCAATAAAAAAATCAATCAACAATATCCAATATCCAATCAACAAAATCATCAATTTAGGCCAATATATATTTTGCTACATGTTTTTGTTAAAAAAAAATCAGAATAAGCGTATATTGATTGGTTTGCACAAAAGCTATAGCGTCTACTAGTAATGGCAGCGATCAGTGATAATATCAATAAACTGTTTCAAATTGTCATACAAATATATATTTTAAATTAAATCTTTATTATTTTTTGTCAATAACATGGTGTGGGTGGATTTCTGCCAGTCACAGGCTGTGTGACACACCCCCTCCAGCCTGTGTCTTAGAATAAGGGGGGAGGTGAAGCCTCTATCAATCTACATGTAATATCCCATCCCCATTGTGTTTAGCTGGTTAGTGGGCAAAGAGGAGGAGGGAGGGAGTGGCCTGTCAATTACCATTGTGTATACTCCCACATGTGTGAACCTATAGTCACATGGGCTGCTCAGATGTAATAGGGAGGAAATGCTCAGCATAGAAACTCACTGAAAACTGAGCATGTGCAGAGCTGCCACCACAGCTGAAAAATCCCTAGCTGAATTGGGGACACAAACAGAAGGGGGAGATAGAGAGCAGCAGGATCAACCAGGTTTTTTGCAGAATACAGAAAACAAATCCCATAGTGACTGAGTGAGTATGAATAGCATGTAATACACCATTTATTGATAGTTTATTTATGATGTGGGTTTAGTGAAACTTAAAGTGTATGCCCATTCAATAATCGTATTTTTAGTTTTAGATCGAGTGGGAAACATTTAGAACCCCTATCTGGATTTCACTGCTATCCATTAGAGGATAGAGATTTGTTTGTTTGAACCAAACATGGAGCCTTTAAGTCTAGGTCCTATGCATGGTATTCCCTGCTCCGCAGTTGTCATTTAAAAAGGACAGGGATGCACGTGACATATTTGACCTAATATAGTCCCTATGTCACTGGAACAGCAAGTGAGAGTATATTGCTCTAAAAGGGGCAAGCTTGAGTTTGGTCTGAACTTGGGTTCAGAACAAACACACGGAAGCTGTAACGCTCACCAACTGCCATCAATTCAACAGCGACCAGGGGCCAGGGGCCAGGGGCCAGGGCATTCCCCACCCCACAACTGAACATACACAAAGCGGCGAGGATGCTCAGGACATTGTTGACCTAATGTAACCAAATGGCCAGATTAGATAAATGACTGGCCTGCCTTTACATTGGCTATCCCCCTTCAGTCCATCATGAATGCTGCTGCCAGACTCATCCCCCTTACCAACTGTTCAGTGTCCACCACTCCTCTCTGCCAATCCCTTCACTGGCTTCCGCTCACAAATTAAATTCAAAATACTAACAACAACTTACAAAGCCATCAGCTAGATCGCTAACCTAGTCTCAAAATACCAACCTAATTCTTCTCTTCTTTTCTACCAAGACCTCCTGCTCTCTAGCTCCCTTGTCACCTCCTCCCATGCTTGCCTCCAGGACTTTTTCCAAGCCTCTCCCATCCTCTGGAACTCCCTACCCCAATCTGTCCGATTATCTCCTACTCTGTCCACTTTTATACAATCTCTGAAAACCCTTCTCTTCAGATAAGCCTATCCTGCCTCCACCTAGCAACTGTACTTTTATTTTCTCCATCAGCTCATCCCCCGAAGTTATTACCTTTTGTATCTCTAGACCCTCCCTCCTAGATTGTAAGCTCTAATGAGCAGGGCCCTCTGTTTCATCCTGTATTTAATTGTATTGTAATTGTACTGTCTGCCCTTATGTTGTAAAGTGCTGCACAAACTGTTGGTGCTATATAAATCCTGTATTATGATAATAATAATAATAATAATTAGGTCAACAATGTTGAGCATCCCCACCCTTTTTATTATGTGCAGCTGCATTGTGTGGAATTCCTTGGCTGTAAATTACTCTAAAAATAAAAAACAATGAGCAAAACAGGTTAGGGGTAAAAATGTTCCTCTATATAATCAATAATAAGTTTACCGACTTAACATTTTGATATTTCTATGGTGCGGTCCTCGTAACCAGTACAACTATACCAAAAATCCAAGACTAATGCAGGCCATACATCGGTCCGAATTCCAAACAAATTTTCCTACGAAAATCAGAAATGTTGTAATCCAATGGTACCACCATTGGTTTTGAAATTTGACCAACCAAGCCTTCAATATCATCACATGTCGCTACAGAAAATAATTTTCGTGGCCAGGAATTTTCTTTTCTTTCCGGTAATTTTTTTTTTCTTGTGCTCATTTGTGCGCCTTTTTTTTTGGTTTCTCCCATCATTGCTTAGAAAATCATTTGTTTTTCAAAAAAAATTCAAAGCCCAATCACTCAAATTTGATGGCTGCACGAAAATCGGCCATTGCTGCAGCCCACTAATGGTGGGAAATTCTAAGAAAATTCTTAGAAGATTTTCAAAAGAATATTCCAGACACCGTGTATGTGAGCTAGGAGAGAGAGGCTTCCTTTGGTTTCAACAGAGCCATCACAACTCTGAGGACAGCAGCCGCAAGTGGTCCCTTATATATCATCTCAGAAAATTACCCACCAACACAGCCCAGTGATCCTAATGGACTGCCTCTTTATCCTCTTTATCCAATATCATCATGTTTATATGTTTTTAGAGACATTTCTCCCAGTTGGCCTGACTGTTTGAATACAACTCCATATGCCAGTTCTTCTCCTCCTTATACATGTATGTGAGCTGCATGCTGATCAAGCCCTATAGATTACCTCCTGTGAGGCATACTATTCATGCATAGAAATGTACCTGCATTCGAGGGGATTTATATCAGTCTGATATCTATGGCTACTTTGACTCGGCTTTCTATTTAAAAACCCCTCCTTTTCACAGTATTCTCAACAAGATACTTGCTGTTCAAGTCCCATGCTCCTCAAGGGGGATCTCTGTAGGTCTCTCACGGTCTGGCAGTTTGGCAATTTACTTGGTGGAAGCATCAGAATTTGCATTCTTGGTTTTAACGTTTAGCAGGATTTGTATTACTTACATCTCTTTTTGTGCTTGAATAACAGCAATGCATGCCATCTTTTGAGACCTCTGAAGAAGAGTCCCTGAAATGCGTTAGGTGGCATGTACTATATTTGTACTAGTACCATTCTATTTGTATCCCTTGTGCCGCAATATTACATCCCTGGGAATTACAGACCAGTTAGCCTAACATCAATAGTATGCAAGCTCTTGGAGCGGATAATAAGGGACTATATACAAGATTTTAGTAACCAAAACGGTATCATTAGCAGTAATCAGCATGGATTCATAAAAAATCGTTCTTGGCAAACCAATCTATTAACATTCTATGAGGAGGTGAGTGGCCATCTAGATAAAGGAAGGCCCATAGACGTAGTGTATCGGGATTTTGCAAAAGCATTTGACACAGTTCCCCACAATTGTTTACTGTACAAAATAAGGTCTGTTGGCATGGACCATAGGGTGAGTATATGGTTTGAAAACTGGCTACAAGGGCGAGTTGAGAGGGTGGTGATAAATGGGGAGTAATCGGAATGGTCAGAGGTGGGTAGTGGTGGGACCAATCCTATTTAATTTGTTCATAAATGACCTGGAGGATGGGGTAAACAGTTCAATCTCTGTGTTTGCGGATGATACTAAGCTAAGCAGGGCAATAACTTCTCTGCAGGATGTGGAAACTTTGCAAAAAGATCTGAACAAATTAATGGGGTGGGCAACTACATGGCAAATGAGGTTTAATGTATAGAAATGTAAAATAATCAATTTAGGTGGCAAAAATATAAATGCAATCTATACAGTGGGGGCAGAACCTCTGGGGAATCTAGAAACGGACCTGGGGGCCCTAGTAGATGATAGGCTCAGCAATGGCATGCAATGCCAAGCTGCTGCTAACAAAGCAAACAGAATATTGGCATGCATTAAAAAGGGGATCAACTCCAGAGATAAAATGATAATTCTCTCGCTCTACAAGACTCTGGTCTGGCCGCACCTAGAATATGCTGTCCAGTTCTGGGCACCAGTCCTCAGGAAGGATGTACTGGAAATGGAGTGAGTACAAAGAAGGGAAACAAAGCTAATAAAGTGTCTGGAGGATATTAGTTATGAGCAAATGTTGTCGGAAATTTCGAACGTCAAGAAAGGATTTTGTTGTCGGAAAATTTGAGAACCAGCTATGAAATTTAGTTGGTCGGAAATTTCAGACAAAAAAAGCCTACACACGGTCGGAATTTCTGACAACAAGCTCACATCGAAAAATCTGTTGTTCCGATCGTGTGTACATGGCACAAGAGTGGCAAGGATGTGGAATTCCCTTCCACAGGTGGTGGTCTCAGCGGGGGGCATCAATAGTTTCAAAAAAACTATTAGATAAGCACCTGAACGACCGTAACATACAGGGATATTCAATGTAATACTGACATATAATCACACACACAGGTTGGACTTGATGGACTTTTTTCAACCTCACCTACTATGTAACATAGTACTCTCAGACATGTGTTTTTATCTTTTTTTGTATCAATAAATGTTATTTATTTAAATATTACTTGATCATTTTTGGATAGTGCCTACATAATCCCAATCTTAGAGGATTATATGCTTGCAATTCATTTGGAATTCAAGCCATATATGGCCTCCATTAGAGAAGTCTCAAAAAAAGGGATTATCTCCAGAGGACAAGGCTGTTTACCTTATGTCAATTTATTGAATACAGTACAAAAATAGAAACATACTCAAGCATTTTTGGTTTTATGACATTTTGTTTGAATGACAACGTTGTCATTTTTTAATTGATGAATGTTGGAGGTGCTTTATTAATTTTTCATTCTGACATGTTTAGATTTTTGTACTGTATTCAATAAACTGACATAAGTTAAACCGCTTGGTCCTCTGGAGCTAACCCCTATTTTTGAGACTTCTCCTAGTCTTGTTTTTTTGGTTTAATGCCCTGGCCACAGTTGATTAGATAGCAGTTGGCCAAAGTGACAGCTGTCTTGTGGGTTTGCTCCCAACCCAACTTTGAACCAAGCTTGTCCCTATTAGAGAGATATATTCTGACATTGGTCATACTGTTTATGTTCGGGGACATGCTCCCACATGGCTGTCAAATTGGGGCCAGCGACTATGTCCATGTAGCCACTGCATCCCGATAGACATGAATGAAGCTGCCTGCACACAGATGCATCCCCTGCGGGCAAAGATGACCCTTTGCACAGATATACGCATAAGGCCTTTTTGTCCCGGTGATAATCATTTTACCAGACAGAAATTTAGGGAAAATCTGCCCCACGGACAGTTACAAAATAAAATTTTTTACATGGGTTCTAACTTTCCCCTACTCTACTAAAAAAAATGATTTTTATTACTAAGCCTTATCATTTTCCCATGACAAAGTCACTGTAATAAAACTGAATATGTCACAAATCCATACAACTGAATATATTTTTACTGGAAAGCATTATCACAATTAGAGTGTTTCTCAGATCTCTTCCCAGACCTCACTGAGAGGCTCTGTTTTGTTGATATGGTATCAGCAGAAAAAATGAATTAATCACTGATTTAGTCAATTCAAACCATCTTTGTAAGCTAATATTTAATCCATATGTGCCCTTGTGAGGAGTTCTACAAAGCATATGCTGTTGGTTTGAAAGCAACAGATTTAAATATTCTCTTTAAATAATTATGATTTATTCAGGTGTTGTCATAATAGGGAATCATTTACAAAAAGTGGAAAAGCGGATAAGTGAGCTGTTGCCCATCGGAGGCACTCAGAAGGTTCCTTTAATGTTTAAACTGCCATTAGAACAATGATAACTGATTTCACGCCAGGTTTTCCTCCTACAGTATCTTGTTTTCTTACCTGCATTTGCCAGACCGAATCCCATAAAATGGGGGGGACCACCTTCTGTCTCTCCGGGAATGAGAGGTAGATAGAGCCTTATGTGTGTTGACTGTGTATTCCGCTTTAGCCTTCCCTGTGGAGGTCACTTTTAATTGTAATTTTGCAATAGGGATTACGGTATACAGCAGAAACCTCATTTAAATTTAGTTAAATGGCAAAGTTAATTTCACAAGATTATTGTGTTTATTTCCCATAATAATATGGTAACAACTTAATTGCAGAACTTTACAGAATATACTGTATAGAACTGTTCGTACCAGTCAGGGGGACTCACAATTGAATGTCCCTGCCATGCTCATAGACACACTTGGGACGATATTGGAGAAAGCCAGTTTGTACAGGGGGCTTTCCCTTTACTTGTGTAGTTGGTTTCCAATTTAAGACGAATGGGGATGAGTTGTTCATGGGTCCAAGTCTATGCCTGGAAAGAGAGCAGCCATGTAGTGGTCCCGAAGGGAAGCTTTTTGCCTTGAGGGATAGAAGCACAAGGGCTTGAAGATGGCCAAAATGAGAAGCCTTTGTAGCACTGTAAGGTGAGAACTTCAGCAACCTCTTCCTGAATAGTGTTGGTGTGACTTTTAAAATTCATCTTAATCATGTTCTTGAAGTGTTACCATCATATATGGACTTATCACCACCAGTGTTTGAAACTGTAATGTACTCTATGTGCAAAGAATTGTGAACTTTTTAATAATTTTTTTAATAATAATAATAATTTTTAATAATTGTTGAAAAGTTTTAAAAAGCCATTGCAATGCCTTGTTACTGACTATATGTGTCAGACAAGGACAGATTTGTGCCTCTAAGAGGTAAGATGCACAGCCAAGTAAATGGCGAGCAATGTATAATTTTCCAGGCTAAAGATGTAATTTATGTTGCACAGCCAATACTGGAGGAGTGTCTGTTGAAATGTTAAGTGCAAACTTTATCAATCTAGGTAGGGATGACTATCTGAAATGAGGTTTATACTCTTGGCAGTGGTTGACGACCTCTAAAGTGTGTAATGCACCAGGTGGTCTTGGCCCCCATTATGCATGGGCCATGGATGTACGGACTAACCTCAAAGTCCTACTTTGAAGATGCAGGGGCCTCCAAGAGTATGTGCACCAGGTGTGAAGAGGGGTCAGTATAGAAGCAGATCAGGGGGATAGAGTGAGGAGGTTATGAACTCACCATCTTTGCATGGTTCACTCACATGATGGTCTTCAATGAGCACCGGGGCTGGGAACTTACTTAACAACCCAGCCCATGGGGGACTCGTGTTACTGTAGGCCATTTTAGGCAGCTACGAGGCACCTATAAGTTGACCTACCAGTATCTATTACCCTACCAATAAAAAATAGCATACTATATGGCTGGCGGAACATGCATATCCTTAACAGTGCAAGAGTTTTGTAACTTTAGTGAAGAGCTGATTTATTATGGATGATCGGATCTGCAAATGTAAAATGTTTGGTCATTCTAAATGCATAATAAATGAATTGATAAAACAAAAGGGCACATGGTAGTTCGGATATGTAATCCTCTCTAGTTACTTTAAACTGACGCAATCACTGTTTATAGATTTGATTTGGGCCCGCGAATGACCACATCTAAACAGGAGACTACTCTCCCTGACCAAACAACACAGAGGCTTGGCAATGCCAGACCTACGCACATATTACCACGCAACACACTTGGGTAGGCTCATTGACTGGTGCCGACACCAAGACCCCAAGCTATGGCCTCATTTAGAACAAGCTCAAAGTGAAATACCCCTCCAAAGGGCACCTTGGTGTTATGAATCACTGCCCACTAATATGAAGCGCCACCCCCTTATTGGCCCCACTACACGTCTATTCGCTCATCTCTTCACACAAGCTTCTCTCTCTTCTCGGAAATTGCCTTTATTCCTCATATTGGGAAACCCACTGTTCACACCAGGATTTCGCGATGTAATCTTCCAAAATTTGTTCAAATCAGGCCACTTTCAAGCCTCTCATTTCCTGACTGCAGGGAGATGGTCGTCGATGCTAGCGTTCATGGACCCCCTCAGGTACATTCTGGTTGGATTTTTAGAGAGCCTTTTTAACTTCACCATTTCTTAAAATCCATACCGCCTCCCGGTGATTTTGATCAACCTCTTACTACCCTTGAAGAGTACTTTTTTGACACCGGAGTCCTGCCGCACGCACTCTCCCTCACCTACAACTTTTTGATCACACCCCCAGAAAACTATCAACTCCCAGGTTTAATCAGTTGGGAACGGGATCTAGACCCAAGCCAACAACACCATATTCTTCGGTTCACACACAAATCTTCCATCTGTACAAGAATACAAGAGACTCATTTTAAAATCCTATCAAGATGGTATTGTACCCCATTACAATTACACAAATTCTTCCCCTCAACACCAGACCGTTGCTGGCGATGCCAAAAGGAGCGAGGAACACTCTTACAAATCTCCTGGTCATGCTCTAAACTCGCAAACTTTTGGAAAATGGTCAATCAAATCATACAGAAATTTACGGAGCGTCCTATTCTGGATGACCCAGCCTTCTTTCTTCTTCATGCCTCCTGCCATCTTCTTGATGCTGCCAAAGCATGTATCCCTCTTAACTGGAAATCTCCACATCCCCTGACCATAGGCCTCTGGCTTAGAAAAGTAGAGGATATAAACAAAATGGAAGACCTTGTCCTTTCATCCAGGCACCAACATGACCAATACTCCAAAATTTGGACTCTATGGAAATTTTCTCTAATGAGGGACAGGCTCTCCTGAAAAGCGATATTGCTGATTACATTTCTCTTAAATCTCTCATGTGAGACAAAATTACTGAACTTTATATTTCTCGGACACTCTGCAGATCCATGTCCATTTACTCCCTTCCCCCTTGTTTTCCATCCCGCCCCTCTTCCCCTCTCTCCCCCCCTTGTTTCTACCCATTTGCACAACATAAACACGAAAAGTACTCCAAGATCTGGACACTGTGGAATATGTTCGTCTTTTCTGACAAAGGGAAAGCCCTGCTGGGCCCATAACTGGCCCGATGGAGGTTACCACCTGTGCCTGTGTGATGAGCCATTGCATTACTTCAGCTCCCCTTCCCCCTCTCCTTACCTCCTCTCACTACCCCCCCCCCTTTTTTTTTTTCCTCCCCTCCTCTCTTTCCTTCTTCGCTGTTTATTCTCTCTCTTAACATATCTCTCTTCACAGGGCTGATTTTTTATAAATAACTACATGAAAATATATACAGTACATATTATGGAATTATTCTCAGTAATGCTTAATTGACGTGTAAATTCCTTAACACACTTTCTGTTTGGATTACATATGTACCTTATCTGTTTTTGTGGTTGTATATACAATGTAGGTGCAAAGTTTTGGATCTGCCTTTTCCTGTTTCTTCTAAATAAAATATTTGCAAAAAAAGGGGGATTTACTCCAGAGATGAGACTATAATTCTATCACTTTACAAAACTATGGTCTGGCTACATGGTGACGAGTATGCCCTCCAGTTCTGGTCACCAGTCCTCAGGAAGGATGTGCTGGAACTGGAGAGAATCCAGAGAAGGGCAACAAAGCTAATAAGGGGACTGGAGGACCTCATTTCCAAGTAAAGACTACAAACACGTAACTTATTCTCCCTGGAGAAAAGATGCTTGAGAGGAGATATGATAGCGATATACAAATACCTCAATGGTGCTTCTAGCATATGGAGGAAACTATTCACCTTCAGAGAGCTTAAGAAGACACGCAGGAGGAGGTTCAACCTTAAACTGCGTTGGGGGTTCTTTACTGTTAGAGCAATAAAGATGTGGAACTCCTTTCCAGAATCAGTGGTGTCAGCAGGAACTGTTGATACTTTCAAAAAACTCTTAGATGGGCATCTTAGCGAACACAATATTCAGGGATATGGGAAATAATGCTAATCCCTTGCCGACAGGCTCACGCCGATATAGGTCCACAGAAAGGCACGTAAAGGCATATTAACGTACCTGTACGTTGCCCTTTAAGACGTGGCATTGTGGCCGTCGGCTCTGTGAGTGTGATTGCGGGTCCCGCGGACTCGACGTCCACGGAGATACCCGCGATCGTCTCATGGAGAGGAAGAATAGGGAAATGCTGATGTAACAAGCATTTCCCCATTCTTCCTAGTGACAGGACACTGATCACAGCTCCCTGTGATCGGGAGCAGTGATCAGTGTCGTGTCACACGTAGCTCATCCCCCCTACAGTTAGAACACATCCCAAGGACACTCTTAACCCCTGCAGCGGCCCCTACTGGTTAACACCTTCACTGCCAGTCACATTTACACAGTAATCAGTGCATTTTTAATTGCACTGTTCACTGTATAAATGTGAATGGTCCCAAAATAGCGCTGAAAGTGTCCGATCTGCCCGCCATAATGTCGCAGTCATGATGAAAATTGGCTCCATTAGTAGTAAAAAAAATTTTTAATTAAAATGCCATAAAACTATCCCCTATTTTGTAGACACTATAACTTTTGCGCAAACCAATCAATAAATGCCTATTGCAATTTTTTTTGCCAAAAATATGTAGAAGAATATGAATCGGCCTAAACTGAGGAAAAAAAAAAAATTTATATGTTTTTTGGAGATATTTATTATAGCAAAAAGTTAAACATAATGTGTTTTTTTCAAAACTGCCGCTCTTTTTTTGTTTATAGCGCAAAAAAAAAAAAACGCAGAGGTGATCAAATACCACCAAAGGAAAGCTCTATTTGTGGGGGAAAAAAAGGACGTCAATTTTGTTTGGGAGCCATGTCACATGACCGTGCAATTGTCAGTTAAAACGACGCAGGGTTGAATCCCCAAAAAACGCTCTGGTCTTTGGCCAGCCAAATGGTCTGGGGCTGAAGTGATTAACATAATCACAGGGCTTAAAATTTCAAGTCCTGAGCTATTAGCCAGGCCTTAAGAGTTACTCGCCACCGGTTGTCCCACCCAACCCCTACCATGCTCCGCCCCTAATCCCGCCCGTAAACACGCTCTCATAAATTATCTCATTAAATGACACTGTTAAATGTTTTATGCAGAATTAAGCTACATAAATAAATATAAACAACAACTTTAACAATATTAACATAAAGTATATTTTATTGATCTGACTGTGATAAATACAATAAGAAAAAATATGATTGGCTACTATAGGCACTGTTCTCATCATTACTTATTCCTTCTTTTTTTTTTACTTAACTTTTTTTTTATCACTTAGGGGACAAAAAGTGATGATGTTTTTTGGTTGCAGGTTCGCTAAAAGACCCTGCATGTCTCCCCTGCGCTCCACCAAATGTAATGCAATGCACACTGGACTGCATTACATTCAATGCCAAGAAAACTGTCAACGGAGACCCAGAAGTGACGTCATACATGTCACTCCCAGGTCAGAAACAAGAAGAGGAGGAGAAACATTCAGCATTCATGTGTGTGGAAGCATTCAGACAGCAGCCCAGGTGCCAGGATGCCATTTTCCTTTTGCCAAGGCGACCTGGCGCCCGAATTTGCCGAGCCCTGGCTACAAAGACCTTTCCATTACATGTAATATTTGTTCTATGTGGACTGAAGGAACCCTGAAGGGTTCTGGATCCCTCCTGAGCTTGTGTTTGAACTGTTCTTCATTGAGAGGGATTTTGTTAAATGGTGACCTACACCCGCTATACCCGCTGTAGAACAGCCTGTGCTCCCCCCCTCCTTACCTTTTGAGGATTCTACTGACCAATTGGTATTCCTCCTTAACACCATACTAGCTCATTATGAATGACTTACCTGAAAACGAAGCCCCCGAAGCGGTCCTCATCCACGATCTTCTTAGCCGCCATCAAACCCGGAGTGACTTCCGGGTCTCGCCGCTCCAGCGCTATCATTCGCTGGAGCGGCGATGACGTCACTCCCGTGCATGCGCAGTAAAGCGGCATATCGCCGTGAACTCGGCATGCACAGTGCGCGCCACTGTCTACGGCGCATGCGCCATAGACAGCGATGCCTGTTTTTTTCTAAATATCTCCTAAACCATGTAGGTTTAGGAGATATTTATTGGACCTACAGGTAAGCCTTAATCTAGGCTTACCTGTAGGCCAAAGTGCTTTGGAAGGGTTTACTTCCACTTTAAGATATCTCTCCACCGCTGCGGTAGACCACTTCCTGTTAGTGTGCCTAGAGCAGATATCAGATGTGATAGCTTAATAAAAGCATCTAAACCTGTATCTCATATGGGGCTGTTGTCTATTGAGCTGCTTCGAGCACTCTGGTTACAGTGCTAGGAAGCAGATGCTTGATCCAGGGAGCACCTGGGTCTTTGAGGGGTGCTGCCTTTTTGATGTTGTCATCAAGGATATCATGAGAGGCCAAAGCATTCACATGCCTTAGCATAAGAAGCCCAAAGAAAAGTCAGTGGAGTACCATTCTTTCATCTACTTCTAGAGCAGTTGTATCAAAACCCATTCCCTGGCAGGCCACAAGGCTGGAAGCAGCAAAGCTGCTAAAACCTTGGAGAAGCCTTCAGCGTGAAAAGTGATTCTTTGCCAAAATAGAAGGATGCCATACTTTGCCAAACAGGGGGATAGTTATCAGTCCTTCCAGGTCATTGGATTGCATACACACACTAGATGAACTAGAAGTTGAACTAGATGGATTGGTGTCTTTATTCAATCTTACCAACTATGAGAGCAATAGAAGGGTTAACAAAACATATTTGAATGGAATTATTTTTTAGTGGTCACTTTTTAGGGTTTACATACACTTTACAAATTAGGAGTAGGCTCAAAAACATAAAATATGTATCCTGTATACTTTCTAAGTTTTATTTGCTGATTATTATGAGGTTCATGAGTGGAGTGGATATCTCTGCCATGAACAAGAAAGCCCCTTTTATTTTCCGTGCACCCTTAAGCCTCGTACACACGATCGGATTTTCCGATGGGAAATGTGTGATGACAGGCTGTTGGTTGAACAGCCAACACCGCATGTACGCTCCATCGGACAATTGTTGTCGGATTTTTCGCGGACAAATGTTGCATAGCAGGTTTTAAAATTTTCTGTTGTCGGATTTTCCGATTGTGTGTACACAAGTCCATCGGACAAAAGTCCAAAGTACAAACACGCATGCTCGGAAGCAAGGACGAGCCAGAAGCTGTTGGTCTTGTAAACTAGCATTCGTAATGGAGAATTAACATTCGGGACGAGGCAAATTATGAAATAAGCGCACAATTCTCTTCTTCTTTAATGGGATCATAATGAAGCTGCTTTGCTGGTGATACTGATGGAGTTATTGCAAACAAATTTTCAAAGGCTTTTTTTTTCTAGTGATATCAAGAATAATATTATTATGCTTTTTTATATTTTATTTGGGCAAGTTATCACAACACCATTATCCCATAGTTTTTAAGATCAAAGATACAACTATGTTGGTGTCCCTTGTCAATTTTTCATTGTATTTTTTTAAAATGTCCCTGCCTACTCCCAAACTGTCATTTGAAGTAAAACACATAGCCAAGTATTATTCTGCACAATTTTTTTTATTGTGCATTAAAAAAAGAAAACAAATAAAATTAGACATGCTATCTGCCAATAGAACTTAACCAAAAAGTACATTCTATACATCCAAAAATATAGAAAATATACCAAATCAAATCATTATTCAACCAAAAAAATAATGTCAAAGAAATAACTCCAAGGCCAATAATAAATCACACGTTATCTCCTCCGATTTCGCAACATGACTGGTTGACTAACGGCTGTTCAGAAACTAACTGAAAAGCACGAAATGAAAAGTGCGAAACGAAAAGCGCAAATCCACACTCACCAAACATCTACTAACACAAAATTTGCAGAAGGAGCCCAAAGGGTGGTGCTAAAGAGCTAAAAAACAATGTATTACGTCACTACGTTCGTAATTGTTGACCAACAATTGTGTGGCCGTGTGTATGTAAGACAAGTTTGGGCCAACACCCTTCAGACAAAAGTCCACGGTTTTGTTGGTCAACAATCCGATCGTGTGTACAAAGCTTTTCTCTTCCTGAATATATCACTGTCCTATCCTATGTTGTATTTAGGAAAACCATTTTGTGAAATGCATTTAATGAAAACACTTTAAATATTTTGCTTAAGCTTTATAGCCTTTATTAGATGCAAATATTCCTATTTATGTCAGCTCTGTCACTCTGCATTATGTTCCTCATTTAAAATTAGATTGGCGGCACCAACTAGAGAACACTGTGACTTCAGGCCAGTAGTGAGAGTACGTCTTCTTCTTCTTCTCAGTCAACCCCTAACTCGATCTTCACCAAAGAAAAAAATTTATATGTATATATATATATATTAGGGCTGTTACTGATTAAAATTTTCGTGTTCGATTAATCGATTTTCTTTAAATCGATTAATTGAAAACGCACATACAGATCCAACTAATTTTAGCTGATCTCCTTGCATTGCAACTCTGCATTAGTCAGTGGTAAATGTGGTATACACTATATACAATCACCCGACACTAGTTAGTTTCCACAATCCATGACTTAACTTCACAGTTCACACAAATACGTTTTAAATTCAAACTGTAGCACTGACGTAAGTAATTATTTTTCCCACAGTAGCGAGACAATCCCTCCACCTCCGGTCTAACTAATCACTCTCACCTTATGGCATGGACGCCTGTGCAAACAGGTGGTCATGCAAGCGGGTATCAAAAGGGTTAACACGGACCATAAACTTCTCTCAGGTCTCCTTAGATCTCAGCAAGGACGCCAGGTCATGGGTAGAAAGAAAAGATCTAAGTGCTCACCGCTTAAGTATAAGATTTAATTTTTGTCTTCAAACACAAACTACTCACATAAAGATGACAAAAACACAGCATGTAAAGCCGACAATCGTGTTAGTTCCGTAGGGCAGCAGCAGGTGAGGTCATGCGCAGCTCCTCCCCCGTACACGTTACGTTCAATCAGAACTTCAACGTTAGTGGACTCCTCCCCCCTTACCTTCGTTGGCAGACGGAGGCACTTGGGGAAGGGGGAGGAGTCCGGTGACATCGATGTCCGTGACGTCACCGGATCTCCGACGGAACTCCCTGAAGACCCGGAAGCCGGAGAAGAGGTGAGTACCGATCAAAATGATCGATCAAAAAAAATGAAAGATTAATCGAGGAATTAATCTTTAATTTCCACAGCCCTAATATATATATATATATATATATATACATATATATATATATATATATATATAGTATATATTGAGATACCACTTTCTATTTGAGGGGTAGAGTCACCTAGGTGGTGCAAATAAAAAAATAAAATAGGACTGATAAGACCAGACTTGCAGCACCGCACATTTCACTTACAAATGTTGCTGATACTAATAATCTTTATCCTATAAATCACCTAATGTATAATTATTTCAGATTCTTTTGGCTATATATGTAGCATTTTAGGGATGGGCAACTATTTGCGGTGAATACAAATTACAATTTTATGCAAATTTGTTTTTATATCTGGTGAAATTAATTTAATGACATGACGTACAAAAATGACAAATACAGTTTCTCATTGTCAAGATCTGGGAGCGTTGCCACTTTTTCTGTCCGGGTCTTGCACTTGACACACTTTTGGAATATAGGGAGGGTAGTTTCCACTGATGTGTTTTCGTGTCTATACACTTTAAAAATCATAAGAAAACACTAGGGGTAATTATGTCTGCCCGTAGCTTTGGATTGGTAATGTTGTTTAGAATTCCTACAAGCGCTTTAAATCTCCATTTTCTTGAATTGATGGTAGAAACATAAGCTTCAAAATTCCCATAGTTAATGAATGAATTTGGGCCAGAATATTGGCCTCCAGGGGAATAAGAAAGATAAAAAGCATTGTCGGGGATGAACTGTGATCTCTTTGAGACACATAGGTGTGTGCAGCAATAGGGTGTGGACCCCAGAGTACAGACACACATGTGTGTATATCAGCAGAGTCGTGTCAGTAGAGCAGAGATTGGTGTCAGTTGGGCAGTGGACGTTGTCAGTAGTTTTTATTTTTAAAATTTTTATTTTTTTATTTTTCACAATTTTATTTTTTTTATTATTTTTTACAATATAATTTTTTTTATTATTTTTTTAGGAGCCCCATAGGAGGGCATTGATGAAATATCAGGGGTCTAAACAGAGAGAAAGGGGACAGAGATCATCCAGTCCCTTTCTCTGCAGCCTCAGCTGCACTGGACAGTGAATGAATGGGAAGTGCTCTGGGCTGAGCGGCTTCCTGTTCATTCACAAACTGAAGCACAGTATTCAAAGTTTACTATGTTTCAGTTAAAGTGACACTTGTTTGTTTTTTTTTTTTTTAAATAACAAACATATGATACTTGCTGTGCAGCTCGTTTTGCACAGAGTGGCCCCGAACCTGGTCTTCTGAGGTCCCTCGGCTGCTCTCGCGGCTCCTCCCCACATCAGATAACCCCCCTAGTAGAAGCGCTCTCCTGGGGGGGGGGTTACCTTGCGGGCGAGCTCCCGAGTCCAGCATTCGGGGTCCATATACGCCGAATGCAGGACTCGGCCCCCGCCCCCCAGCTGCCGCGTCATTGGATTTGATTGACAGCAGCGGGAGCCAATAGCTGCGCTGCTATCAATCTATCCAATCAACAGCCGAGAACCCCCTAGCAGAGAGACAGCGCAAATGAAAATATATTTTTTTTTATTTGTTTTAATGAGGCCTATAGAGGATAATGGGGAAGGTGTGCAGGAGACACTTCCAGCTCTGGCAAGGGAAGGCTGTCCAGCATTTATTCTCTAAGGTCAACCTTGACCTGCAATGTCTGTGAGTACTTCATGGACATGGGATTGTTGTGTCGATAGACAAATGCAGCTTGCAAGAAGGAGCAGCCTGCTTGTATTTGACATCTGTTTGAGATGGTTCTAAAATTATTCAGAGTTAGATGACAAGTACATTTGTTCTGCAGTTGACCTCCTACCACCTTGCAGTTGACCCCCTTCTTAGCTGCATCAGCTTGCTTAACCGCTTCCCGACCGCCGCATGTAAATATACGTCGGCAAAATGGCACGGCTAGGCAAAAGCACGTATATATACGTGCCCTTTAATTGCCTAGCCGTGGCTGGCGGCGCGCTCGCGACCCGCTCGGGAGCTCCGTGACCACGGCCGCTGGACTAGCGGACCCGATCGCTGCTGGTGTCCCGTGATCGGGTCACAGAGCTAAAGAACGGGGAGAGGTCTGTGTAAACAAACCTCTCCCCGCGCTTCCTACACTGCCTGTCACTGATCTGCTGTTCCCTGTCATCGGGAACAGCCGATCAGTGACGTCAGATGTCAGCCACGCCCCCTACTGTAAAAAAAAAACACAACACGTCACACTGACTCCTCCCCGCCCCCTAGTGGTTAACTCCTTCACTGCCAGTGTCATTTACATAGGAATCAGTGCTATTTAAATAGCACTGATTTCTGTATAAATGACAATGGTTCCAAAAATGTGTCAAAAATGTCTGATGTGTCCGCCATAATGTCGCAGTCACAATAAAAATCGCTGATCGCCACCATTACTAGTAAAAAAAAAAAAATATTAATAAAAATGCTATAAAACTATCCCCTATTTTGTAAACGCTATAACTTTTGCGCAAACCAATCAATAATCGCTAATTGCGATTTTTTTTTACCAAAAATATGTAGAAGAATATGTATCGGCCTAAACTGAGGAAAAAAAATGTTTTTTTTATATATTTTTTGGGGATATTTATTATAGCAAAAAGTAAAAAATATTGCATTTTTTTCAAAATTGTCGCTCTATTTTTGTTTATAGCGCAAAAAATAAAAACCGCAGGGGCGATCAAATACCACCAAAAGAAAGCTCTATTTGTGGAAAAAAAAAGGACGCCAATTTTGTTTGGGAGCCACCTCGCACGACCGCGCAATTTTGCAATCGCAAAAAGGGGCCTGGTCCTTTGGCTGCCAATTGGTCCGGGGCTGAAGTGGTTAACCACTTGAATACAGGGCATTTTCATCCCCTTCCTGGCCAATTTTCAGCCTTCAATGCTGTAACATTTTGAATGACAATTGCACGGTCCTGCAACACTGTACCCAAATTAAATGTTTATAATTTTTTCCCCACAAATAGTGCTTTCTTTTGGTGGCATTTGATCAACTCTGCATTTTTTTATTTTTTGCGTTATAAACAAAAAAAGAGTGACAAGTTTGAAAAAACTCAATATTTTTAACTTTTTGCTATAATAAAAATTCCCAAATTTTTTTCTAAAAATATTTTTTTTCCCCTCAGTTTAGGTCAATATGTAAAAAATCGCAATAAGCGTATATTGATTGGTTTGCGCAAAAGTTATAGCGCCTAAAAAATAGGTTATTGATTTATGGAATTTTTATTATTATTATTTTTTTTACTAGTAATGGCAGTGATCGGCGATTTTTATTGTGACTGTGACATTGCAGCGGACAGATCGGACACTTTTGACAATATTTTGGAACCATTGAGATTTATACAGCGATCAGTGCTATAAATATGCACTGATTACTGTATAAATGTCACTGGCAGGGAAGGAGTTAACACTAGGGGGCGATCAAGGGGTTAAATGTGTTACCTAGGGAGTGATTCTAACTGTGGGGGGATGGGACTGACTAGGGGAGGAGACCGATCGGTGTTCCTATGTACTAGGAACACCTGATCTGTCTCCTCTCCCCTGACAAGACATGGATCTGTGTGTTTACACACACAGATCCATGTTCCTGCTCTGTCACGAGTGATCGCGGGTGCCTGGCGGATATTGCGGCCCGCCGGGCACGCGCATCAGCGGCTCAGTAACGTGCCGGGCGCGCGCCCCCTATACCACCGGGAAGCCGAGGCCGTCATATGACACCCACCCAGGATGGGAGATCCCATCTGCGGATGTCATATGACAATGGGCGGGATGTTAAGTGGTTATAGTATAGTATAGCATAGTATAATAGTAAGTTCACCCTAATACTAAAGTCTCTAAATCTACTGGCATGCACAATCTAAGACTAACCTATCTAGCCCTATAAAGAAGAAATTGCTATACATACCTTTTCTAAAGCCAATCCGGTCCCACAATGTCAGCGGCTGCTTCGCTGTGGAGGCAAGTGTGGAGGAGGCAGCCAACAATGGAAGCCCCATAGTAACTATATGGATGACATCACTTTCCATTCATTTCCCAGCTGTTGTCAGCTGTCTCTTCTGCAGATCTTCCGCTGCTGGAGACTGGACCACATTGACTGTAGAAAAGGTATGTATAGCAATTTCTTCTCTACAGGGCTAGGTAGGTTAGTCTTAGATTGTGGATGTCTGTAGATTTAGAGATTTTAGTATTCGGGTGAACTTCCATTTTGAGGCTGCTTTTGCTTTCTTGTTAACTTGTATGAGGTAGAGAGGCAGTTCTGAAGTGAACAAAAGAAAAACAATGAATGCCCTACATTTCTCCAACATTTTTAGCAGCCTTTCTCAACTTTTTCCACCCAGAGGAACCCCTAAAATAATTTTCAGGTCTCAAGGAACCTCTGCATAAACAAATTCATTGGAGGTCAGTGGGAAGAATGTCCCTCTTACATTGGTGGTCAGTGGGAAGAATACTAAATACATTAGTGGTAAGTGGGGAAAAATGTCCCTTACATTGGTGATCAGTGGGAGAAATGCTATTTACATTGGATGTCAGTGGGGGAAATACCCCTTACACTGGTGGTCAGTGGCAAAGAATGTCCCTTATATTGGTGGTCAGTGGGAAGAATATATGGGTGATATGGGTGATCAGTGGGAAGAATGTTCCTTACATTGATAGTCAATGGGAAAAATGCAACTCTTATGCCCTGTACACACGGTAGGATGTTGGATGTGAGTTTGTTGTCAGAAAGTCTGACCATGTGTATGCTCCATACAACATTTGTTGTTGGAATTTCCGCCAACAAATGTTTGAGAGCTGGTTCTCAAATTTTCCAACAACAAGAAATTCTGAGCGTGTGTACACAATTCCGACGCACAAAAGTCCACGCATGCTCGGAATCAAGCAGAAGAGCAGCACTGGCTATTGAACTTCATTTTTCTCGGCTCGTCGTACGTGTTGTACGTCACCACGTTCTTGACGTTCGGAATTTCCGACAACATTTGTGTGACCGTGTGTATGCAAGACAAGTTTGAGCCAACATCCTTTGGAAAAAAATCCACGGGTTTGTTGTCGGAAAATCCTATCGTGTGTACAGGGCATTGCAGTGGTGTTCTAAATGCCACCCTTACAGACATCTAAAAAATCTTTGGAGCAACCACCAAATGGCAAATCAATCAGACACAACCTTAGGAACCTCTGGAGGAACCCCAATGGATTGGTCACATTAGAGAGAAATAGATATACATGTATGAGCTGAGGACCCTCAGTGCAACAAATTTGTAGAGTGCTGTAGTTTACTCAATACATTTGCAAGGTTTGCTACCTTTTCAGGTTTATATGCAAGCGAATGGAGGATCTGGTCAGTGCAGATTTGCTAACTGATGGATGGCTTTCTGCCTCTAAAGACATGTTGAAAAATGCAATTCTGTTAAAGTCCATCCATGATCGAAATGTAGTGGAAGTAGAAATGTTGTATACAGAAAAAATATTGTGCCTGATATTCAGGAGGTATTGACGTTCAAATGTGGGATGACTTTTTATGCCTCAATTGTTTCTGTAGCTTTTAGTGATTTGATAGGAGAGAAAGCACAAAAGCACCACTCTAAGTGCAGTATTGAACACAATTTATTCAAGCACAGGATTTATTGTACTCACAAAAGTATTTGACAATTAGGCATATCAGAAAAGTAAACCGTCCAGGAGGGAGTCCATCAGGGTGTCCATCAGGGTGTCCATCAGGGTGTCCATCAGGGGGTCCATCAGGGAGTCCATCATGGAGTCCATCAGAGGCAGAGACGTGGGAACCTATTCCACAGAGTTCTGCTTCTAAATCTCCACTGAGCTGCCTTCAAGTGCTTTAATACAGACCTTATGGACTGCATTCAGTCATAATTTACAAAAACGTTTTTACCCTCTTTACTTTTTATATTAAGGTGTGTAATTAGACAGGTGGATCTCCACCAAGGTTGATGTAAAGCGCCAACTTTTTTCCTATTTAGTGATTTGATAGTTTGAGTTCCAACAAGTATTTGTACTGCCTACAAAATAGAAGCCTTATCTGTATGCAGGCAACATTTTAAAAATGAAAATAACAAGGCGTTCTAAAAAAAACAGCAAAGGCCAAAATGCTAAATCAATACATATGTTGAAAAATGGAAAAAACATTTTGACAAATATATATCTTTGTAACACTTTAAAAACACAAAAAGTTTATTATACTTATCTTTTTCATTAATCATCACCAATTAATTATCATTAATAATAAATTATTGTTAAATTACAGTGGCTAAATTAGCTTTTTTGTAGACATGTGCGTGACAAAAAAATTTTTTTGTTTCATTTAGATTAGTTAATCTAGTTATTTAGTTTAGTTAAATTTGGTTGATCCATTGAATTCGTATTCAGGATTCATATTCGGAATTCGTATTTGGAATTTGTTTTATTTGTTCTTCGAATTTTCTTCAAATCTACCGATCTTTTTCGATTTGAAACGTTTGAATTGATAAATTTTGAATCGGCCAAAATTAAAACTTTAGATTTTTTTTTTTCGATTCAAATGTGGGAAAGTGAACAAACAGAAGAAAAATCTTCATCAAATGATTACAATGACAACGAATCAGCTTTTGCTTAACTAAAACAGCATTATTTCAAAATGGTACTCTAATAATACGCACAGTCTTTGATTTCAGAAACATGTTTACAGTTCGAATTCAACTGGAATTCAATGTAAAATTCGATTCAAATTTCAATAAAAATTTCGGAAATTTGGACAAATTTTGTTTTGTTATTCGGATCGTTCGGTAAACTTTGTTTATACTGTAATTTGGGTATTCGGATATATCTCCGAATGATGAAAAATCCATCCTGAAAATTTATGTAGAATGAAACGAACCGCACATGTCTACTTTTTTGGGTGCAGCTCCCATCAGAGATGCTCTCTACATGGAGTAAGGGGTTTTCATTGTAGGTGCCCCAATTTCCTTACACTACCTAATACTTATATGGAGGTTAATTGTGTCTGACCAGACCTGTGCTAGTGTTGGCGATACAAGTATGGTAGGGATGGTGGAGGTCTTTTATTGATGGGGACCGATGTGAATGGCTTTACAGTATGTTCTTTGTACAGTGCTGTATAATTGGTTGGCACTATGTTAAATGCAGGAAATAAACTGAAAGACGTAGAATAATAATAATAATACTACTAGGCCAATTTGTAGTAAAACAGGTCTCTGAACCTGTTTTAAGATATGCAAACATGCTTATAATATTTCTATACTGCTCAATTATGCCTTTTAAAACAATGAACAACTCTGCTAATTATCAGAAAATAAAGCAAGGTCAAGGTAATTATTTCAATATTAGTAATTATTTCCAGATTCCAATTCTCTCATCTAAGAATCTTTACATTCTTGCCCTCAGAAAAATATTCAGAGAAGTCAGACTGAGTCTGAGTCAAACTAAATATACATGTGTTCCTCACCCAAGTAAGTTAGAATTTTTTTTCCCTGATCCTAAAAGTCGATGAAAACCCAACCACTAAAATCTCATAGAGAAAGAACCACCACTCTAGGATAGCCCTCCAGGGCGGATGCTCTTTTTCCTATCAAGGAGCCCCAGGTGCTGGCTGATAAATACACAATAGGCAGGCAATAGCAGGAAACTCTGGATAGCCGCACCAGGATTTTAAGCCTTTTTCCGGTGTGCGGCTATCCAGAGTTTCCTGCTATTGCCTGCCACTAAAATCTCATATAAGCTTTTTTAACCTGTTCATGTAAGTTCAAAAGTCACTTAACCATTTTAAGTTCTGCATCTTTCATTAAAATAATTCCTGATGATCCTGCCATGAAGGCCCTTGTTCGGGCAGTTACTGCTATTGGGTGACGGGCTCTGTCCTTGTCTGCCAATTGTCACCCCATAACATGGAGACTAAAAGTGGCCATTTCAACAAACCTTACACAGATATGTACAGTAGAAGAATATTCAAAGGTATGTCACTACTGTTAAGGTGTCTTAAATAAGACTGCAAATAGGACTCCAAAATACCAGTTAAAATTAATCAATTTTATGTTCGAAAAAAACGTCAGTTGCCCTAAAATCATTTTCTAGAGATTTCCAAAGATGTAAACTACAATAAATGTATCCATACTTATTAAAATAAATGTTACACCTCCTGCTTCATGTCTCCTACCACCGTATTGTAGATGTTGCCACTGTACATAATCACAATCAGTAAAGCTATTACAAAGGCATCGTGATAATATTGGTGTTATGTGTAATATCAATGGTGGGAGACTTGAAGGACAGCAACTCTTTGGGGTTGATGTACTAACACTGGAGAGTGTAGAATCTGGTGCAGCTGTGCATGGTAGCCAATCAGCTTCTAACTTTAGCTTGCTCAATTAAGCTTTGACAATAAAATCTGGAAGCTGATTGGTTTCTGTGCAGAGCTGCGCTAGAGTTTGGACACTCCAGTTTTAGTAAATCAACCCCATTTATGTGTTTCTTTGACACAACAATCAACTTCTTCAGGAGAATGAGGGGGTAGCCAATACAATCAGTAAACTTTTGCCTAACTATCTCACAAAGTCAGCAGAAATTCATAATGTAAACGCAAGGTGGGGGCCCAAGGGGGTTCATCTGGGAGAGAATGGATGTCCCACAAATTTCCTTCAATAGAATAGGAGAAAGGAGCACTCAATGAAACATTGTATAAGTGGTACTGGGACAGCTAAATCAAATACATTTTGCCCAAATGATGCTGGCATTCTAGACCCACCACAGATAATCCCAATCACTCTCTACAAGTTATCAAATGGAAAGCTTTAATATTGAAAACTTCTTTTGAAATTGGAATAGCCAAGTAAAGTTTGGCCTTTTTCCAAAAACTGCAATTTTGGTCCACCTGCTTGTTCACAATAGCTCCATCTCCATGTCTTCTCCACTAAGTGGTATCATTTATCTAGTTGATCTTGAAGGTTACTATTTTGCTGGAAGGGTGGGAGACTCTCATGTGCTGTCAGGCCTAGTTGCTCCTAGATCAGATCCTGGAATTCCATTCAAGTGTCTGATGTGTATGTGTGATAGAGCTGAACCAATATAAGTGAGGAATGGTTGCGATGGCTATATAATGAAGTTAGTCTTCCTCCAAAGGAGCTGATACCTAAAGAAGGTGTAGTGTAGGTGGACCTTGTTCTAGTCCTAGGCTGCTACCTCTCTAATTATGACAAAAAGAGCGCTCAGCAGATGATAAATTCTGGGGTTGGCATTGAGGAGTACAAACATTCATCTCACGCAGAGGTATTTTTTAAATTGCTTATTGGTTAAGAGCAAGGGTCTCCAAACTTTCTAAACAAAGGGTCAGTTTACTGTCCTTTGGACTTTAGGGGGGCCAGACTGTGGCCTCTGCGAGTAGAAAAGGTCCAGATGGCAGTGGGAAAAAACAATGCCCCATCATAGGTGTCATTGTGAGGAATTGTGCCCCATCATTAGTTTCATTGGGAGGAAATGTATCCCATTATTGGTGTCACTGGGCCTCATTGTTGGTGTCATTGGGAGGAATTGTGTCCCATCATTGGTGTTATTGGGAGGAATTGTGTCCTATTATTTGTGTTATTAGGAAAAATTGTGTCCTATCATTGGTGTTATTGAGAGGAATTGTGCCCCATCATTAGTGTCATTGGGAGGAATTGTGCCCGATCGTTGGTATCATTGAAAGGAATTGGTGTCAGTGAAGGGAATCATACCCCATTGTTGGTATCAGTTAATGAAATAGTGCCCCAAGGGCCATATAAAAGCAAACAAAGGGCCACATGTGGCCCCCAGGCCGCAGTTTGGAGCCCACTGGTTAAGAGCATCAAGTAAAGCCATTGTGTTTCAGGAGAAATGCCCCCTGCCCCCCCCCCTTCCCAGGGCTAGCGTTGTATTGGAATGCAATGTTTCACACTAGCCCTGAGGAAGGTCTTTCCCCCGAAATGCTTTGGCTTTGCTTGATGCTCTTAAAGTAGATTCCGGGGTAATACTAACTAAGCCTAAAACCCCTCTTCTAACACCTATGCTAACTACCCTGTAAAAGAAAGTTGCATATACCTACCTACTCTCAGGCAACTCTAGTCTGGTCACTTGATTTCCCCAGCGGAGAGGAGAGAGTGATCCAACAATGGCTGGAATGCCATTTTATTAACATCACCTATAGTCTTACTATGGGCCATGCGTTGTTGGTGCTCCCTCCGCTGAACCCACTGCTAGCTGAGAGAGAAGGTAGTTAGTATAGTTGTTAGAAAGGAGAGGGAAGCAGTTTTAGGCTTAGTCAGTATTACCCTTCCACTTTGAGCAATACATTTTTAAAAAAGACCTCTGAAGGATGGTAACTTTTGTACTAGCTACTCCTCAATACCATTTCCATTCAGCAATTCTCCCCCCACCTAAATCTTAAAAGTAGTTTCTTTTTTTCTCTGGACAAATGCAATTTAGGCCATGTTCAAACTATACCTTTACCCACCAACACCCCCTTTTTAGTAAGTTTCTCTTTTATTCTAGGAGAGGTAATTCAATGTACTGTATGGGTTGGGTTGCCTAGCTCTATAAGGCAAAATAACTGTGGTAGTGTATCTCTGTGCATACCTGCTTTAATGCCATATAGATTACCTGAGCATACAATATTTCATAGTGAAGAATTAAACAGTGTTTTCAAGGCAGAGAAAGCTGTCTCTTTGAAACTAAACTCCACAACTGAAAGAGGAAATTCTGGGAGTTTTCTTTTTTTTTTTGGTACATCCATGCACTAAAAATTCTGCAGGGAACAATAAAAAGGCCATTTTGCTTAGTGTAAGCTTGTCCCTTTTAATGCTTGGTTTCCCACAGGACCTCCACTAATTACTGTACAAACACAATATGTTTAACGCAACATGTTGCCAAATACACCCTAATAATTCTTTACTATCTAATTCCACTAAGATATTTGTGCATACGGCTGGAAATGTTTTAGTCATTACCCAAAACCATGTATGCTGCATGTTGCTTCCGGAAATAATTGAAGCTCTGTATACCCTCCAAAAAGCTTTTTTTCTCTTCCATTTTTTTTTTCCTTTTAAAGACTGCCATACACAAGCTTGCCATTTGTTTAATTACGGCAGAAATTAAAGATTTTTGTTTGATGTATTAGTGTTGGGTATTTTAGGCAAGGTGGCTTTTATAATTTCTAGTGGGTCATACAGATAACGTCCCCCTCTGGTTTTAGATATAAATATCAATTTTTACACTTCATACACAGGCTCAAATAGCAACCCATACGTGTTTTTAGAAAAAGAAAAAATGTATGCCATATACCAGGGGCAGACTGACCATTCGGCCACTCGGCACTGCCCGAGGGCCCCGGGCCACTAGGGGGCCCCATCAGGGTTGCCAGCCTCAATAAAACCAGGGACAGTATGTAAAAATCTGTGTTTTCTTTACATCTGTTTCTGAAATGTCCCTTACCGACATCCTTTTGGTCTAAAAATCCAGAGATTATAGCTGCCCCACCTCTCCAGTACCTTCTCAGCCAATAGAAACATGTCTGTGTATACTGTGTGTAAATGTATGTGTATACTGTGTGATTGTATACTGTGTGTGTGTGTGTATACTGTGTGTACATGTATGTGTATACTGTGTGATTGTATACTGTGTGTGTGTGTATACTGTGTGGCACCATAATCTTTGATTGCCTGGGGGCCCCATAATTTCCTATTGCCCGGAGGCCCAATGAGTTGTCAGTCCGCCCCTGCCATATACATAGTCTAACTCAAGTTCTTCCTTCAAATAGGAGAATTAGTTCACCCAACAGTAATACTTCAATTGTAGGTGGACTCTGGTTGGTTAAATCACCCCTTGCCTTTCTTTACATTTCTTGCAGAAGTCAGATCTTCCTGCTCCTTTCAAAAAAATCTCAAAATCTCACAAAATGGAAATTCCCACTGTTGCATTCTCCACAATATAAAATAAGATTCCAAATGAGAGAGAGGGATTCCCATATAAAAGCCGTAGAATTTACAATTCCAGCACAGACATCTCGCCGCCCGAATGATATGATATAGCCAGAATCTACCCAGAGATGGAATATTATTTTGGGTGGACTAGACTTTAAATTTTCATATTGTCTGAAAATAATTTTTTGCACTGGTTAGGATCCTTGCACACTGGCTTACAACAATGGCAGTGCTCTTGGCAGAAAAAAAAATGCAAATTTTGAACATTTTTTGTGCAAGTGTTTAGGGCGCGCTTGATGTTTTTTTTTCTGGTAGAAAAATGCTTTTCGAAACAGCTCAGAACGCTGACCTTAACATATACCTTCAAACAGGAGCATTGCTAGGTCTACAAAAGATCTGGGGCTAAAGCCCATAGCAGCGTAGTAAAGAAAGTCATATGCTTGGGTGGGCATACACATGTATATACAGTAATATACGTGTGTGTGTGTGTGTGTATATATATATATATATTTATGGTCTAGAGCCCTACGGACGACATGAGTAACGATGACACATAGGAACAACACAAAACTCACCAACATGAAATAGACCTGAAAGTGTGCCTTGGTCTACCGTATGGTACACCAAAATAAGGGGGCATACCCTAGATAAAGAATGATAAGAAGTAGTTATGGAATAATGTGGAATGAGTATTCAGTCTGGGGTGAGAATACTTGGAAGAGGCTTTTTAAAAGGGGAGGGTGGGTGGGTATCACGCACAGGAAACCGACAAAGACCGGCGGCCTTTGGGCTGCTTAAATACCCTCCGGGCTCCTCCCATAACTTCAGGCCGGTACCCGGCCTTCCAATTTATGGTCTAGAGCCCTACGGACGACATGAGTAACGATGACACATAGGAACAACACAAAACTCACCAACATGAAATAGACCTGAAAGTGTGCCTTGGTCTACCGTATGGTACACCAAAATAAGGGGGCAAAAACCTTCAGGTAGGGGATAATTATTTATTAAAGGTAATGTCACTGAGTAAGTCGAGCAAAGGCCTGAGCCATCTCTAACTGTGGGTTAGGAATGTAGCGAGAGAAGCAGGCCGATTTCCACCGACCCAGTTTCTTGATCACGTGGTCCGGAACCCCCTGTCTTGAGGCCGTCGTGGCCGCCCCGATCCGGAATGAATGCCCGGAGTACTGGCTGGGGTCCAACTGAAGATTGCCGAGAAGGACCCGGACATGTTCCATGAACTGCGACGAGTTGAGGGGTTTTACCGGAAAGGGTAGAAGCGGACTGGACCCTGGGCGGTCGGATAGCAGTGCCGTCAGGCGGTTCAACACGGCAACTGGGCACCAGTTGTTGTGAGTCCTGTACAGGTGAATATCTACTCCGGAACCTCGCTGCTGAGTTTTGGATGTCGCCAAGTGAAGGACGTAGTGATCCTGGTGGCGATAGAGATTACTTCTATGCAAGACTGGACCGGCTGGGTGGCTGCGAGTGAACTCGCTGGGCCGTAGAAACCCATAAAACGCCATGTGTATCGCAGCCTGCAGGACGGTGCTGAGGAGGAGACCGAAAGGGGACCTATCCAGGATGTCAGACATCCCCTTGAAGATCTCCCCCGTGATAGGCAGCCGCTTCGGGCTGACTGGCGGCTGGTGTTTCTGAACTCCACGTAGTAGAGCCCTCACTGCGTGGCAGGAAAACACCGAAGGCCTCGCGGGGTCTTGAAGTGACAAGTAGTGCTGCACCCCGGCCACGTACTGGCGTATCGTGCTGTGTGACAGTGCTAGGTGAGAATGACAATAGGCGATGAACGCCAGGACCTGCTTGCGGCTGGAAGACTCGTGAGGCCGATGGGGCAGGAACTTGTTAAACGCCCTCCAGGCCGTCCGGTAGGCCCGACGGGTGTTGCGGGCGAGCGAGGCGTTAATGATGTTGGTAGCTGAGCGTAGATGTGGGGCTAGTCCAAGGTCAGTTGTGACCAATCCGGGATAGTGGCTGAAAGATGGTAGGCTCCTGGCATCTGTTCAAAGAAAGAAATAAAGTTAAAACGGGAGAGTGCGTCCGCTGCTGAGTTAAACTTCCCTGGAATGAATGAGCAGTAAACATTGAACTGATGCTGTAGGGATAGCTGGACCAGTCTGCGGAGGAAGGACATGACGGGCCTGGACTTAGACCTGCCCTTGCAGATGATCTCGGCTGTGGCTTGATTATCTGTCGAGAAAGCCACAGTCTGTCCAGACCAATAGTGAGCTCAAAGAGGGCTGACGTAGTAGTGAAGCCCGGTGTGGCTAGTGCTTGAGGAGGCCAAGGGGCGGCGAACCACAAATGGCCAAAAATGGCGGCGCATCCTGTGGATGCCGCCGCGTCGGTCACCACCTGAGGTGACTGCGTGGACACGACTGGGATGAACAGGGACACACCGTTCCAATCACTAAGAAAGTGTTCCCACATGGCCAGATCTGCCCAAATTATAAGCTGCAGAATCCAGCCTGATGACCTGGTCTGGGTCCTGAGTGTAGGACAGGAAGACCAGCAACCGGGACACGAAGGAGCGGCCCTGGGGGATGATCCTCACAGCGAAGTTCAGCATCCCGAGGAGAGACTGAAGTTGCTTCTGAGTACATCCCCCCACCCGGGTGAATTCTCGCAGAACCGTCCTGATACGGTCCAATTTATCTGCGGGAAGGCTGGCCTGCATGGCAAGCGTGTCGAGGTCGACGCCCAAGAACGTGATCTTGTGTGCTGGGCCGTCAACCTTGTGCTCCACTATGGGGACGTTCAGATTGTCGAAAACCGTCTTTCCAAGGTCCCCAGGGGGAGCCCCGGGCGGTTCTATCAGAAGGAAGTCATCCAAATAATGGATGACCTCGTGGCACTGTGCCTCATGGAGAAGGATCCACGCCAGGGTCTCCGCGAACTTGTCAAATAGCCAAGGACTACTCTTAGACCCGAAGGTCAATTTGGTCGCGAAATAATATCGCTCCCTCCACTTGATGCCGTGCCAGCACCATAGGGAAGGATGAATGGGCAGCAGCTTGAAGGCGTCGGATATGTCCGCCTTCGAGAGCCAAGCACCCACCCCTGCCCTGAGAATGGCCTGGATAGCCATGTCTACCGAAGCGTACTTCAGTGAGAACTCCTCGGAGGGGATGAGCGAGTTGAGACTGGGAACGACGGAAGAATGAGGCGCTGACAGATCATACACCAGACGTTTTTTATTTGAAAATTTTCCCTGTACAAGCCCGATAGGGCTAACCCTCCAGATGCTGAAGAGAGATTGACAGAACGGGCCTATCATGAAGTCCCGATCCAACTCCGTCTGCAAAAGGATGTCAATCGCTGGCTCATCTGTTGCTGCTGAGCGTAGGTTCGGACATTCGTGGGTGGAGTGGGGCAGGGTGATGAGCCCGGTATGAAACCCATCAGTGAAACCTCGGATGAGGTAGCTGGCGAGTGACGGAGTGGGGTGTGAGGTCAAGTAAACACCGAGCCAAAGGACATTGACCCGGCTTAGTCATGGTTTCTTCTGTTTGACCTCACATAGGATCCTGGGGTGCGCCCTCTGGCATAGGGTGCAAACGTGCAAGAGCCGGCACTGGCTGAAATTGCAGGAGCCGTAATTGAAATTGTTGCAAATGGCGGCTCCCCCAACCATCCGCACCGGACGTCCCAACTTGTCCACCTTTTGCCCTTGCGCCGGGGCCTGCTGAGCCTGGCTCGTGCTGGTAGAGGCCGTGCTAGCTATCGGATGGACAGAGGCTATGTTGGCACACCAGACCGTGGTGTGGGACGCTGACTGACAGACAGCACATAGCGGGGAGCGAAGACCCGCGAAGTGGCGGCAGAACAACTCCGTGTCCACTACGCTCCAGTCCGTTGTCAAATGAAACTGTGAGAATCTGGCTGCGGCTTTGGCCGAGAAGGACCGATGATAGTCGTAGAACGCTGAGCCACCGTATTTGTGGCCCAGGTCTACGATCAAATGGAGGTAGAGGTCCAGTTCCTCCCGTCTGCCGGGGGAGGCTGAGCACAGCACGTCCCTAAACATGCCGAAAGCGAGCGTGAACTCGGGCACCGTGAGCTTTCTGTTGAGCCTCGGATCCTTCGCTTTCAAAACCACCGAGACGTCCCCCCAGGTGTAGGCCTTGTTCTCGGCCAAGTCATGGACCGAGATCAAGAGTGAGGCCAGGTTAACGTCTCTGCCCTCTAGAATGTCCTTCCTTACGCTGGGTGGCACCAGGTGGGAGGGGTGAACGGTAGTCGTGGCAAGCTCACTACCTGCGGCCGGTGCACTGATGGCTGGGACCACCGCAGGGTCCGGAACCGTGGCAGCCGGGCTGGTCTCTAGACGAGACACCCTGTCCTGGACCTCAACGATTGAGGAAGACAGGGAAGCCACGAGGGTGTGTAGCTGAGCGACGGCGGCTGAAATCGATTCCAGAGACGCCTGCTGGCTGCTGGGGCTTGCTGCGACCGGTGGTGGGAAGAGGAGCCTGAATAGCTCCGCCTTCCTGGCCGCGGACGAGAAGGGTATCCCTCTGCGTCTCAGCTCGGCGGACAGCCTGGGAATTGTCCATGCCCTAAGAGACTGGACACTGCCAGCCTCGGAGGCTGACGCCGGAGATAGCGGGGTGGTGAGGTCATCGCTGCCGACTGATGACATGGCGGCTGCCAAGACCCGTTACTTAGTAGACTGGTCACGTGTCAGCAGGCTGGGCCTATAAAGAGGTGACAAGAAATGAGTTTGGACGTGTCACCTATGATATACGTACCTGCCATGAGAAAGCAGGAGCCCCCCGTGCCCCTGCGTTTTTTTTTTTTTTTTTTTTACCTGCTGGAACCCTGATCAAGCTGGTGCAGGTGGACCTACTGAATCCGACTGACCTGAGAGAGTGTGAGAGAAAGTACCTATTTAAGAGGCTAAAACTGCTGCCGTCCAGAGCAACGGAACCCAACGTAGATGATAACAACAGGCGATAGTGACTTAAGTCGACTGCCGAGACCGCTGTGGGATCAAATGACAGATGACAACACGAATGACTGACTTGACATGTTGCCTTAACTGAATGAACTTCCCGTGACAGGGCCCGGCCCGTTCGTACCGTATGGGGGTGACTGTGAGCCGGACTCTGGAGCACGTACAGAAATGAGGCAACCGTGAAACGAGGCCAACTGCCTGGTACGCTGAGGCCGAACTGTGACATCCAGCTGCCACCGGGTCCGACTCCAAGCTCCTTTTTTTTTTTTTTTGTAGAAATGCGGCCGGCCTAGGGCACGCCGGCGCGAATTCGTACAGGCAGGTTACTAATTAACGCCGGGGCGTGGTAAGGTGACACAGAAATGATATAACATGACAAGGACAAGAATCAAAGTCTTTTTTTTTTCTGCGACTCCGCCCCTGGCGCATGTATTGAAATGAGGCCGGGCCTAGGGCACGCCGACACGAATCAGGAATGTACGCAACCAGTGATGCGATTCCGCCCTTGGCGCATGTATCGAAATGAGGCCGGGTAGTCGTGCATCTGGATCGCCCCGATCGGAGCATGTATGGATGCGACCGGACCAGGATCGAAGCGATGGCATGAACGCCCTGTTTAACTGATGCGAAATGATTTAGCATGACCGAATGGCCTGATACGTTAGCCATGTTTGAAATGATGAAATGATTGTCATGCTAACACGTGAAATGTTTCGACACGGTCAAAGTGATTCGTACAATTAGTATGCCAACAGTGCTTCGGAATGTAAATAGCGATTCGGCACGCTGGCGCCACCGATTCGAATGGCAGGACATGAACGATACGTGTGAGTGCGAACGGCACCCGTGCGTGAGTCATGTTTGAACGCTTCAAAGACTGCGTAGCACGACCGCGTAAGGGAACCCTTGAGTGCCGGATGCGGCATCGGTCGGAGTGTTTGTGGCGGGCGGCCCTGAATGTGCGTGCCGCTAGGTGGCTCCCGATCGTGTACAACCAAAAACGTGCGAGTAAGTGTTTAGGTTTCGAGACAAGCAGCGCGTGGTTCGTGAGCTACGCAGGTCACAGTTTAGTGACATGATAAGCAGTGCATGAGAACGTAAAACATGGGAGCCGAAGCCCTACCTGCGACAGCCGAACCAGACTCTTTGTACGAACTGCGACTTGGCGACACGAGTGCGACACGAAGGGACAACACGACTTACGAACACGGAACGCGGGACTGCAACAAGAGGAGATGGACAGACGAAAACGGAGCTCACGAACCAGCACCAACAGCGCTTGTCTCGAACGAGTCGGTCCTAGATGTCTGACGTATCAGATATCACGCACAGGAAACCGACAAAGACCGGCGGCCTTTGGGCTGCTTAAATACCCTCCGGGCTCCTCCCATAACTTCAGGCCGGTACCCGGCCTTCCAATATATATATATCCCCAGAGAGCCTCCCCCACTTACATCAGGGTCCCCAGAGAGCCCCCCCCCTTATATCAGGGTCCCCAGAGAGCCCCCCCCCTTTACACCAGGGTCCCCAGAGAGCCCCCCCTTACATCAGGGTCCCCAGAGAGCCCCCTCCTTACATCAGGGTCCCCAGAGAGCCCCCCTTGCATCAGGGTCCCCAGAGAGCCTCCCATTACATCAGGGTCCCCAGAGAGCCCCCCCTTGCATCAGGGTCCCCAGAGAGCCCCCCTTACATCAGGGTCCCCAGAGAGCCCCCCTTGCATCAGGGTCCCCAGAGAGCCCCCCTCCCCTTGGGGACCCCTGCAGAGACTCGGGGCTATGGGCCCCAGATTCGGGGCTGTAGCCCCAAAAGCCACCCCCTAGCGACGCCACTGCCTTTAAACATTGTAATGTGCATAGACACATAGGATAACATTCGTTTCTTCCACAGCCAGAATGCAAAATTTCTCTAGAAGCAGCGTTTTTTTTTTTTTTTATGCCAGTGTGCATGGACCCTTAAAGTGGAACATTTTATATGCCTAAACATTTATAATTCTGTTCAGGTAGTCGTGTTGTAAATAAATTACTGACAAACTATATAGCTATTATATAATGATTTGGGGGGGGGGGGGTTGGCGCTCCATTAGACAGAGTGAAAATCTGAAGCTTGGCAAAGAGCTTACATGTTAGCATGGCTTCAGTGTTGTGAAGTACCTTGAAGTAAGAAAAAATCTGTGTGAATTTTATTTTTGAGTGGCCTTCAAGATTTCAGGTTTTGTCAGGGTGGGCCATATTATATTGGATTTTTTGTCTGTATCGCTAATTGCTTTTTTTTTGTGCAGTAAAAGAAGCAAAACATCCAATAAGGTATATAATGTGTGACAATACAATGTCGTATCACTATGTGAGAAGGGTAAAGGACACACTGGTGCGCAGTCATGTTGGAACAGGTAGGGGCCATCCCCAAACTGTTCCCACAAAGTTGGGAGCATGAAATTGTCCAAAATGTCTTGGTATGCTGACGCCTTAAGAATTCCCTTCATTGGAACTAAGGGGACAAGCCCAACCCTTAAAAAACAACCCCACACTATAATCCCCCCTCCACCAAATTATTTGGACAAGTGCACAAAGCAAGGTCCATAAAGACATGAATGAGCGAGTTTGGGGTGGAGGAACTTGACTGGCCTCACATCAACCAGATAGAACACCCTTGGGATGAATTAGAGAGGAGACTGTGAGAATGGAAGAATGGTCACCTTGTGGACAGCCTTCCCAGAAGTGTTGAAGCTGTTATAGCTGCAAAGGGTGGGCCAACTCAATATTGAACCCTACGTACTAAGACTGGGATGACATTATATTTTGTGTAAAGGCAGGCGTCCCAATAATTTTGGTAATATAATGTATGTATGTAACAATTGTCAGCCAAGAAAATTAGGAATTTCATTAGGACGTGGCCAAATGTCTAACCTCCTGTCACTGTCAGCGAGTGGTAATGGGGGGTAATGCTTCCAACACTTACCGACTTCAAGAAAGTTGGTATTTGTATAGTATTTTCTTAGCAGGAGCGGACACCTTAGGTGTCCTCCTGCTTTTTAGTGGTTGTGTTTTTTGTTTTGTATCAATAATACATAAGTATAGTTTTAGAATTATGTTATATACCCAAAAGCAAATGTTCCTTAGTTCTTTTCTTCAGTGTAATTTTATCAAATGGTATTGTCAACTGATCTATTGTTGCTGCAGTTTACTCTTCATCAGTTTTCATAAATCAGTAACATGTAAAAAAAAGACAATTGTACCAGCCCAAAATTTGTCTTATATGACCTTCTGGAAAATTGATTTGGATAAGGCTTTTGAGCTTTTTGAGTGGCATAACTTGGTTGCTAAAATGCCCAAGGTTTCTATTAATAGTACCTAGAGAGAGGCAAATTATAAGCTGATGCTTTGATAGTACTTGGTCCTCGCTATTATTGCAAAGTTTAAGTCAGGAGCTTCTCCTGAGGGATGTTCAACTAAAGGTCCAATAGGATTCTATGCATTAGAATAAAACGCCTTCTGTGTGCAGCAGCCTCCCCAGCACTGCTCAGTGATGTCCACGAGCCGCATTTTCCATTGCAGCTTATTTGCCTTTATTAAGCCAACACCCATGTTTAATAGGTGGTTTTGAGGTTTTGGACTAGAATAGGTCTGCTTATATACACAGTGACTTCAATACTTAAAAAATCTCCTGAAGATGCATTGCCACATAGCATATCTCCTGCTGTTCTCAGACGGTCTGATGGATTACTTTCCTATATCTATCAGGCTGCCAAAACTATGATAGCAAGGTGCTGGCACAAGTTGTTGATTCCTTTGGAACTGGCCAAACACAGACTTAACTGGATTATGGTAAACAATAGGTTGTTGAACATATTGAATAATTTGCTAATCCAAATTTGAAGACGCTTGGGATCTACACTGAGCAAAATTATAAACGCAACACTTTTGTGTTTGCCCCTATTTATCCTGAGCTGAACGCAAAGCTCTACGACTTTTTTTCTATGTACACAGAAGGCTTATTTCTCTCAAATATTGTTCACAAATCTGTCCAAATCTGTGTTAGGCCCCTTTCACACTTATATGACTTGTCCCACGATATTGGGACTGAAAAGTAGCATGACAAGTCGTTCCCCATGATTTCCAATGACAGCCATTTATATTCAAGTCGTTCCGACTTCAAAGTCCCTGCACTACTTTGGTCTGATTTTGATGCCACTTACACAGGCATTCCTTGAAATCACTGCAAACTCGCGGCAAAACCACGGCAAAAATCGCGGCCTCGAATCGCGGCAAAATCGCAGTAAAATCAAATGTGAAAGGGGCCTTAGTGAGCACGTCTCCTTTGCCGAGATAATCTATTCACCTCACAGGTGTGGCATATCAAGATGCTGATTAGACAGCATGATTATTGCACAGGTGTGCCTTAGGCTGGCCACAATAAAGGGCCACTCTAAAATGTGCAGTTTTACTGTATTGGGGGGGGGGGGAGTCCAAAAATCTGTGACCACCACTTGCCTCATGCAGTGCAGCACATCTCCTTCATATAGAGTTGATCAGGTTGTTGATTGTGGCCTGTGGAATGTTGGTCCATTCCTCTTCAATAGATATGCGAAATTGCTGGATATTGGCAGGAACTGGAACACGCTGTTGTATATGTCGATCCAGAGCATCCCAAACATGCTCAATGGGTGACATGTCCGGTGAGTATGCTGTCCACGCAAGAACTGGGATGTTTTCAGCTTCCAGGAATTGTGTATAGACCCTTGCAACATGGGCCGTGCATTATCATGCTGCAACATCCCAATCTTAGTCCGTAGGATTCAATATTGAGTTGGCCCACCCTTTGCAGCCATAACAGCTCCAATTCTTCTGGGAAGGCTGTCCACAAGGTTTAGGAGTGTGTCTATGGGAATGTTTGACCATTCTTCTGAAAGCGCATTTGTGAGGAACAGGAAGGGGCCATCCTCAAACTTTTTCCACAAAGTTTGGAGCATGAAAATTCATGTGCGCGTAAAGGCAGGTGTCTCAATACTTTTGGTAATATAGTGTATATATATACCAGGTGTTTTTAAAAAGTTTGGTGAATGGCTTGATATCTCAACTGCAACATGGGCTAGGTGCATGCACATACACATGGCTATACAGAGACAAGTCGAGAAGCACCACTTAGTGTAGAGTACAGTGTAATGCCCCGTACACACGGTCGGAAATTCCGACGGAAAATGTCCGATCGGACCATGTTATCGGAAAATCCGACCGTGTGTGGGCTCCATCTGACTTTTTCCGTCTGAATTTCCGATGCATGCATGCTCAGATCAAATTAGGAGACCAAACCTATTGGCTTTTAGCCTCTACGTAGTTCCGTTGTACGCAACGAACGTCACCACGTTCAGAATGATCAAATTTTCCGTCAACTTTGTCCGACCGTGTGTATGCAACACCAGTGTCGGACAAAATCCGTCAGAAAAAATCCGACGGATTTTGTGGTCGGAATTTCCGACTGTGTGTACGGGGCATAAGAGGTAGAGTAACAGTGCAATGGAGCAACAAGTGAACATCAAGTTCTGCTACAAATTGGGGAAAACGGCGATGGAGACACATGAAATGTTTGTGCAAGTGTACGGTAAGCTGTGAGCAGAAAATGTGTTTATGGCTGGTTCAAACCCTTTCGCGATGGGATGAAACCAACTGAGGATGAGCCACGTTTGGGTTGGTCATCAAAAACCCCAAACACGATCGAATGAGTGCGACAAATGCTGGCACAAGATCGGCGACTGACTCTATGAATGATGGCAAAGGAATTGGGCATTAGCAAGGACACAGTGCGCACCATTGTCCACAAAGACTTGGGTAAGTGGGAGATCTGTGCCCAGTTTGTGCCGCATGAACTAACAGAGGAACTGTCTGTTCCTCTGTTAGTTCATGCGGCACAAACTGGGCACAGATCTCCCACTTACCCAAGTCTTTGTGGACAATGGTGCGCACTGTGTCCTTGCTAATGCCCAATTCCTTTGCCATCATTCATAGAGTCAGTCGCCGATCTTGTGCCAGCATTTGTCGCACTCATTCGATCGTGTTTGGGGTTTTTGATGACCAACCCAAACGTGGCTCATCCTCAGTTGGTTTCATCCCATCGCGAAAGGGTTTGAACCAGCAAAACGGATGGAAACTTCTGGAGATTTCATTACCATGTGTGACCAGGATCCATCCTTTTCTGCAAACCATCATCACAGGTTGAGACCTGGTGCTACTAGTTCAATCCAGAATCCAAGTGGCAACCGATGGAACAGCGTTCACCGTCTTCAATGCTACCCAAAAACAGTCGCCTGCAGAAGTCAAGACAATGTTTTGCGGACATGGCAGCAATCAAAAAAGCGTGACAGCTGTTCTGCAATCGGTTCCTAAAGAGGCCTTTGCTGACAGCTTTATAAATGTTGCCAAAAGTGTGTTGTGAAGGATGCCAATTATTTTGAAGGCCAATAAAGGTAATTTGTTTGTATTTTCTGTCTTGTTTGTCTTCTGATACCATTCAGCAAACTTTTTAGACACACCTTGTATATAGTATTTTGTTACTCCATACATCACTTGGTACAAAGCATGCCAAGAAAAGTTGTACAAAACAGGTGTAAAGGATGTGTATCCATGGCATGTTTGGAGGTTTTTAGTCTTCAGGCCTAAAATGTGTATTTTAACACATGTGAAAAAAAAATGCAAAACCGGCTCTGGCAGAGAAAAGGTAAAAGGATAATATATACTAAAGATTCCGATATCCTTTGATATAAAGTTCTGGATTGCATTGTGCAGCTTAAAAGCGGTCCATACATATTCCCTGGGAAATCAAAGAATGCCCCATAGCAGCCAAACGTAATTATACATTTTTCTAATAACGTTTAAAATATATGGCCAAGTATCTTGTCCCTGTCGGGTGTTTGCATAGTTTCTATGGGCAATGATACCTTTTTTTGACAAGCTCCTGTGGGGAAACTCTTTATAAATGTTCCTATTACTTTACAGTTTCTGTAGGGGTAATTCTATTCAGCATAATATATACATTCCCGTTACACATGTTGCTTGTTATTATGGCTGTGTGATAATATCCAGCCTGGCTAATCTGCTTTGAAATTTGAGTTGGTGACCAAGTGCAGATAATAACAGGAAAAAAAACTGAAATCCATGCCACTCTTTTTGTTCCAGAGAATAATATGAGACCTTTTTCGATGAGACAGATGGCTAAACATAGTGTTTAACCTCATCCCCGGCACTTCTCCCTCTGTGCCATTCTGAACTCCCAAACTTTGCAACGGTCTACATAAGGCTCCAAATGACCTCGCCCTTTAACCTAAAGTATATTGTGTATATATTTTTATTTTTTTTCAGAAATTCATAGCTACATAGTTACATAGTTGGTAAGCTTGAGAAAAGATATCAGTCTGTCCACCAAATCCATTACATTGTTACAGTTACATAGTAGGTTTGGTTGAATAAAGACAATAGTACATGCAACTCAACCTGTGTAATGCCCCATACACACGGTCGGAAAATCCGACCACAAAATCCGTCAGATTTTTTCCGACGGACTTTGTCCGAAACTGGTGTTACATACACACGGTCGGACAAAGTTATCGGAAAATCCGATCATTCTGAACGTGATGACGTTCTTCCGTTACGAGGGGACTACGTTCATGTTAGTAGCCAATAGCTTTGATCTGAGCATGTGTGGCACTTTGTCCGCCGGAATTCTCGACACACGATCGGAAAAAGTCAGATAGGATTTTGTTGTCGGAAAATTTGAGATCCTGCTCTCAAATTTTTTCCGTCGGGGATTCCGACGGAAAAAGTCTGATGGTGCCCGCACACGGGCGGATTTTCCGACAACATGGTCCGATCGGACATTTTCCATCGGAATTTCCGACCGTGTGTACGGGGCATAAGTGTACGCGTGTCAGTGTCTATAATTATTTCCCATATTCCTGTATGTTGTGTTCTTTAAGATGCACATCCAAGAGTCTTTTAAAAATATCTATACTTCCTGCTGCCACCACAAATTGTAGAAGAGAGTTCCACAGCCTTATTGCCCTGACAGTGAAAAACCGCTATGCAGTTTAAGGTTAAACCGATTCTCCTCCAATCGCATTGGGTGGCCCCGTGTTCTTTTACACTGGGAGGTATTCATAAATCGCTATCATGTCCCCTCTCAAGTGTCGCTTCTCCAGCCAGAATAAATTCAGTGCTTGTAGTCGTTCCTCGTAACTGATGTCCTCCAGTCCCCTTATTCATTTCAACGCCCTTGTTTGGACTCTCTCCAGCTCCAGCACATCCTTCCTGAGGACTGGTGACCAGAACTGGATGGCATACTCCAGATGTGGCCTAACCAAATTCTTATAAAATGGTAGGATTATAGATGCCTGTAGGTGCAGGCATCATTCCGGTATAACCACTAAAACCAGGAGAAGTCCATGGATGACCACCCAGTGGCAAGTGGTTAATGGGGTAGTTTGCACCACGTATTAGCACACTATGGTAGACTTTGTTGTCAAACCAGCCCTCTATCATTGGGTTGTCACTGCTCCAGCTGGTCCTGGCTGCTTCCATTTTTGCCTACTCTTCCTTCCAGGTTCGCTCTCTCTGGTGCTTGAATGGCCGGGTCGCGATGGCGTCCCTTCCATGCACGCACAAGGGAGTCACATTTCCATGGTACATTGACGGGTGCCATAAATGTGGTCTGAGCTTTGCACGCATGGTTTAGGTTAATGTTGATAGGCCAGGAGAGGCATTTATGAAAGAAGATACCATTAGGGTGGCTAGAAACTACTTTGCCTGTCAGCAGGCGAACGCTAAACCTTGGCAGCTCTACCACTAAGCAGGAGCCTCCTAAATGGGTGAAGGGCTCCCAAACTCCTAAGTGAAATCAACAAAAAAGATCAATTTAAAGGTCCATAGTAATTTACAGTACTGCTGATTAAAATACGACTGCAATAAGCTAAAAGGTATTCATTGCCTTTTGGGGCCAGCAATCCCTCTTTGTCATTCAGGGCATATATTCTGGAGTTTGGAATCTACCCAATATGAAGGGATAATCAGTAGTCAACACATTTCAACTGATTTTTTGAGGGATCCCAAACATTTACGTCTTTGAATGCACTGACAGTTCCCCTTGTGAATATGCACTGCTGTGTCTCTGATTACAGTCCGAGCAGGCTATGGATTTCCCATCACTTCCTGTCTTGGTCACAATGGTCCCCAAAACATATAAAATGGCAAATCCCTCCAGTGGGGACACAGCAAACAATATAAAACTTGACAAAGGGTCTAAACTGCTACTATTTTATCTACTTTAACTAGCATTCTGCACACAAATATGTAACTCTTCCCATAATGCCTTAGCACCAGCACACTCTCCATAGACACTTTCACATTCACTTCTCACAGAGAGACACTACTACGTGTTCTGCTTCCTCTTTCTTTCCAGAAGAAAGCATAGCCAGAAATATTAACAGCCCAGTCATGTGAAGAATCAAAGCAATGCTCTGCAATACCAATGAAATCTGAATGAAAGTGAAATGAAAGTGTTCTTCAGGCACCGAAGCTTCCAGCTCTCTCATTTTGCTTGCTAGATTGCTTGTATGCACCAATGTTTGCTTATAACGTAGAGCTCTATTTATCACCTGCCATGACCTGCAACCATCTTATACCATTTTATCCTCCACTGCCCTCTGACCTCTGCCTGACCTATTTGCTCCATTATCTTCTTACTTATCTCCCACCTTCCATTCTAGCATAAGGCCAGGTTTAAACTGCTGTACTGCAAGAATGCACATTATGTGCATTATTTTTTTGAAAGGCAACACGCCTGCGCTGCCCACATGTGCTGCATTTTTTTTAAAAGGGTCAGGTGTGGTTTTGGCTGTGATTACATGCTTTGGCAACCCATTCCTTAAATGTACATTGCCTATGTTAATATACTGCTCAGACCCAGAATCACTACTCTTTCAACCTTGCGTTAAACCTTTTGGCTATCACAGCATGTAGGCAGGTGGTAGAGGGAGGACCCCTTTAATGTACCTATTCTCCCTGGAAGAAGGCTGGGAGACTAGGCAGGCCTAGGAGGGAGGTGGGTCAGACTGCAGAGGAAGAGGAACAGGCAACAGCATCAGTTTTCTCCTGCTCTCTCTCCTCCTGGTGGAGGCCAGGGTGCTCTGGGGTTCCCCATCCTAGTTCCAGGAAAGAGAAGGGAAAGAGCCATGGAGCTGGTGTGTCCCTCCACTCCCTCATCCTGGTTCAGCTACCATCTAACTGCAAGGGCGCGAGCAGCCACCGGTAGGGCCTAGGACAGGAGTCCTTTTGCACGGAACATGTTGTTCTATGGAAATCATAATTGTTTGAGGCTTTATTAAAGTATAGTAACCATATCCAGACTTGTGGTGCCATTATTTGATAAGCATGCTGCTAGGGAAAGTATGAGCATGAGTTCTGATGATGTCCCGGGCTGTCGGACCTGGCAAAGGTGTCTAGTGTCTGGAACCCCCTGGGAGTGAAGGGGATGAAGCACACAGTCAGGATGGTGGATTAGGGTCTGTCTCCGCTCACCAGTCACACATATGGGTGGGGGCCTGGGGAAAAGTTCTGTATTGCCCAGAAGGTTACTGTCACGTTAGGGGGTCAGCTTGGCTGCTTACTGTGATCACATTTGAGGCAGTCCACAACAACAAGCAGATCCCCTTAATTTTAGAAGAAAATATAAGTTGCACCCCAATGAAGAGTCCATTGTGATAGAAACCCAAACTTATCTCTCTTATAGCAAAATGTTAGCCATGCATTTGGCTCACTAAGCTTGTGTTTGTGTGAACTGCATCTCTCCAACAGCCTGGTCCCACTATATGCGTTCAATCTTCATTCCCCAAGATATGTTTTACCTTCATGAGACCCTCTGGCATCACTTTGCCTTCATTCCTCTAAATTTGGCAAGCTAAGACTTTTTTTTTCATTACTGTTGTTTTAAAGCACCAACCCTATTCATATTCTATATTCTGGCTTTTAAGAATCTATGTGCACTTGAGTACCGGCCAAGCACATTAGGCTTCCAGGAAAAGTAATTGATAAATTTAGGAAGTTCAATCCAAAGCCTTATCCAAACACAACTTCATAGTGTACCTACAAACTTGACACCATGACACCATGATCTGTTCTTTTGGTTTAACATTCCCTCTTACTATTATACAAGATTTCTTTTGTATTTTGTTTTTGCGCTTATTGGGCCAATAACTATGTTTGTGTTATCCATAGACAGCGTAAAAAAAAGTCCTTGAGAGGAACCAGCCAAAGAAGAGATAATCCCAGCATGAGCTTCAGAGTGGCACACAGGAACCACACAACACCACGGTGATCAGGCAGTCCTCCTTACCCGAAGGAGTGGACCCTTAAATCACAGAGTGGTCAAACTCGCAATGTACGCGTCAGATGGTAACCTCAATCCGAAGGAGATGTAGCCCCATCGCATGGAAAACCTCCAACTGGGATTAGGGAGACAGTGCTCTATGGAGAACCATACAGATCTCCAGTACTCAAAATCAACTGGCATCAGCCACCATCTGCCTTACGGGTTTCGTCATGAATTGCCATCATCTCTCCTTTGGCTGGTTCCTCTCAAGGACTTTTTTATTATGTTATATGTTTCTGCTTTTAATCAAGCGCTGCATGTTATTATTATTCTTGGTCTATTTGTAATCAACAAATGTGATGCTAGCTGCTGATTCATAGGTTTGGAGTACTGTTAGCATGGATAGTTTCTACATTTTTGGATTGTTCATAGACAATGTTAACCTAATGTAAAATGAGTTAGTACCTTTAAAAGATGTCTAAAATAACATGGTATGTAACAACAGTATTTTTGGAGGAAAATTGCCTTTTTGGGTGGGGGGGTGGCCTATGTAATTCATAGATCTTTTTCCGTGTCGCTGTGTTTTACTAGTGGCTTTGTTCAGCTATTATATAAGTGGCACTAAACTCTGGTTTATAAAACATATAATTCTATTTAAATATGTATTCTTAATTCAAAAAGTACCTATTACTCTCAGACTCCTCCAAATCTCTTTTATTTGCTATTGTGATCTGACTTCCTATTATAGGGTGACTAAATTCATTCTACATTGTCGAACTGTAGAACCTCTCTTGCTCGCTCTTGAGATGGGACTATGGGCTATGGGATGTGTATTGTGCATAGAGCAGTCCACATGACCACAACTAACGTGCACAGCTCATTGGACACAGCGAAAACCAATCAGCGGGTCCAGCGGAAACAATGTCTGCCGGGACCCGCCTATCATTACTGAGAGAGGTAGAATAGCGGTCTGCATATGTAAACAAGGCAGATCGCCGTTCTGTAAGAAGGGAAGGTAGTGATCCTGTGTTTCTGCTAAGCAGGAATACGGATCTATGCCTTCCCACAGTACAAGCACCTCCCCCACAGTTAGCAAGCACTCCCTAAGAATACATTTAACCCTTTGAATGCCCCTGATGTTAACCCCCCTTTCCTGCCAGTGTCATTAGTACAGTGACAGTGCATATTTTTTTAGCACTGATCACTGTATTAGTGTCACTGGACCCCAAAAAGTGTCACTTGGTGTTTGATTTGTCCACCGCAAAGTTGCAGTCCCGCTATAAGTCGCTGATCACCGACATTACTAGTAATAACTAAATGTATTTACATAAATGTAAATAAATAAAAATTCCATAAATCTATCCCACAGTTTGTAGACGCGATTGTGCAAACCAATCAATATACGCTTATTTGGATTTTATTTTTACCAAAAACATGTAGCTAAATACATATTGGCCTAAATTGATGAAGAATTTTGATTTTGTTTCCATTTTTTTTATTGAATATGTTTTATAGCAGAAAGTAATAAATATAAAATATAAATATAAAAAATAATATATTTTTTCTAAATTGTGTTTATATCACAAAAAATAAAAAACGCAGAGGTAATCAAATACAACCAAAAAAGGCTCTATTTGTGGGGGGAAAAAAAAGGGCATGAATTATATTTGGGTACAGCGTCACCGTGCAATTGTCAGTTAAATATCGCAGTGCCGTATCGCAAAAAATGGCCTGGTCATGAAAATGGGGGGGGTAAAACCTTCCGGAGCTGAAGTGGTTAAATGCAATTTTTTTCTTTTCTGATATCCCCTTACATTTTTGGGGTTATTATGACCATAAGACCTTGGTTTAGTCCAATGACATTGCAACAATTCTTCAATGACTTTCTTTGTGTTTGAGGTTTGAGTAAAGTTCTACAGCTAGCCCCTATGTATGTAAAATGCGTGCATATTTCTTAAGTGGTGCCATGTGAAAATATTGATTGGAAAAATTATTGCGGCTCCCCTTGCTCTTGAAACATTTCAACAAAGAAAGTGACGTTATGAAGCCAAGGAGAGTGTCATTGAGAAAATTGATGTGCATTAGCAGTTTTATATGAAGGACTGGGGTAACTTGGGTCATTATATAGAAGAAGTCAGTGTTATCCAGTCATATGTTTCAGGCTGTTGCAATACTGTGTCAGTGCAGGATTTATCCCATAATCTACAATGAATTATGCATTACAATTATATAAAAATCTATTTCCATCATTTGTTCTGTAGTACTAAATGTGTGTTTTAAATACACTCTTTTTTTTATTGGTGCAATCGGAATATTTTTTGTCATCTTTAAATCAAACCTGTGCTTTAGAAGGAACAGGTTCACTATATAGCTGAGCTCCCTTGTAGTAACCCCTATTCCCCACCTAACTGCAAAGGATAAATGCCTGTGATGTCTAGGGGTGCCGGAAAAAAGGAGAAATAATTTACTTATTTTACGCCACAGGAGGCTCCCTTCATCCATGTGACTGGTCCAGGGCTGAGGCTTCTCTGGCCCTCTCATGGCCACCAGCACACAATCACCTTGGCACAATCAGGGCGGCACAGTGGTGTAGTGAGTAGCACTCTCACCTAGCAGTAAGAAGAGTCGCTGGTTCGAGTCACTGGTTCGAGTCGCTGGTTCGAATCCCAACCACAACACTACCTGCATGGAGTTTGCATGTTCTCTGTGCCTGTGCCTGCGTGGGTTTCCTCCAGGTACTCTGGTTTCCTCCCACAATCCAAATACATGCAGGTAGGTTAATTGGTTTCTGTCCAAAAATTGGCCCTAGTATATGAAAACATTGGATTGTGGGCTCGTTGAGGGTAGGGACCGATGTGAGTGTGCAATGTACAGGGATAGGGACAATTGTAGACTCAGGCTGAACTGGATGGACTGATGTCATTATTCAACCTCCTCCACACACAATGCAAGGTTAATAGCCCTGCATTGTAAGTGATGAGGCAAGAGATGGTCACAAGGGCCAATAGCATGAATTGGGGAGCAGGAATGGACAAGGTCAAATATAATATTTGCAAAAGTTTGGGAAATTACAACACTTAACCAATCATCTGCAAAAGCTGCTGACACTAAAACAAAGTCAAAGAAATATGTGGAAAAAAACTGTGTAGCTCTAGAAAATCATCAATGAAACAGCATAATACAGTGAATTAAAAATGTAAAAAAAAAAGAATAATGATGTATACTGAAAAAATGATATTAGTCGAGTGACTGTAAGACAAGTGAAAATGTAAATTCACCACTGTAGTGAGCGCATTAAAGAAAATATCCAAAAATATGAAGGACTTAGAATCCACTCTTGAGGTGACACTTAAAAAGTGGAAAAAAGTGGCTGACGCCAAAGATAGTATGTCTTCCACCAAGGAAATAAGATATATACGCTTACCAGACTGAGTGGACTTACATGCCAACGACAGTGAGTCAATCGAGCTTGTATTAGCCAAATTCTGGGAGTCCAACGTTACACGGGACTTGGATGCAACTATAGCGCAGTTGGAGATCGATTCAGACGTGGATGGTGGGTAAAAAGATGTTCTCACCTAAACTGGTTACTGCCAAAGTTTCCGTATCACGTGACAAGGCCCAAACCAAAACAGTTCCATTCAAGTCCCGTGTAACGTTGGACTCCCAGGCTTTGGCTAATACAAGCTTGATTCACTCACTGCCATTGGCATGTGAGTCCACTCCGTCTGGTAAGAGTATATATCTTATTTCCTTGGTGGAAGACATGCTATCTCTGGCGTCCTAACGTCCAGCCACTTTTTTTCACTTTTTAAGTGTCACCTCAAGAGTGGATTCTAATGCCCCGTACACACGGTCAGAAATTCTGATGGAAAAAGTCAGATCGGATTATTTTGTTGGAACATCCGATGTGTGTGGGCTCTAGCGGACTTTTTCCATCAGAATTTCCGACGGAAAAAATTTGAGAGCAGGATCTAAAATTTTCCGACAACAAAATCCGATCAGACTTTTTTACGATCGTGTGTAGAGAATTCCGACGCACAAAGTACCATGCATGTTCAGAAGAAATTTGGAGATGAAAGCTATTGCCTACTGGCCTTTACGTAGTCCCGTCATACGTTTTCTATGTCACCTCGTTCAGAACGATCGGATTGTCCGACAACTTTGTCCGACCGTGTGTATGCAACACAAGTTTCGGCCAAAATAAGTCAGAAAAAATCTGACGGATTTTGTGGTCGGAATGTCCGACCGTGTGTACAAGGCATAAGTCCTTCACATTTTTGGACATTTGCTTTAATGAGCTCACTACAGTGGTGAATTTACATTTTCACTGGTCTTTCAGTCACTGGACTTTATTAATATCATTTTTTCAGTATACCTCATTATTCTTTGTTTTTACTTTTTGAATGCACTGTATTTTGTTGTTTCTTTGATGATTTTCTAGCGCTACACAGTTTTTTTCACAAATATAATATTTACAGGAATAAAATGGGATTTGCATAGAACTTCAGTAGCCTATTTCAACGTTTCTCAACACCAGTTCTCAAGTACCCCCAACAGATCATGTTTTCAGGATTTCCCTCAGATGAAACGGCTGTGGTAATTACTAAGACAGTGAAACTGATCAATTCACCTGTGCAAAATAATGGAAAGCCTGAAAACATGACCTGATGGTGGTATTTGAGGACTGGAGTCGAGAAACATTGGCATATATCACTGGATATGCTGGTAGTCTTGACTAGTGATGAGCTTAAGTTTGAACCCCCCCCCCCCCCCCCCCCAGTAAGTCAATGTCATTGATTTAATATTGCCATGCAGCTACAGTATAATAGATCAATGTCATTGTCCTAATATGGCCCCCTGTGGTCATACTGAGTCAATAAAGTCATAAGCATCCCTGTCCCTTTGTACATGTGCAGTTGCATGCCTTTAATGCTACCTCCCGAGGCAGCTCCTACCTGTAGTGAAGAAAATTACCAATATTCTTGGGTATGGAGAGGCATATAGCAGTGCTAGTGCATTGAGGTTGGCCCAACATTGTGGTGAAAAGAGAGTCCTTAAGCCCCATACACACGGTCGGATTTTCCCATGGATTCTGTCCTATCGGACAATGTTGTCGTAAAATCCGACCGTGTGTAGGCACCATCGGACAGTGTACGTCGGATTGTCTGACGGACAAAGTCCTATCTCCTGCTGGATAGATTTTTCGACAACAAAGTCCGATCACACCAAATCCGATCGTGTGTATCGAATTCCGACGGACAAAGTGCTACGCATGCTCAGATCACATTACAAGACCAAAGCTATTGGCTACTAGCCTCTACGTAGTCCCGTCGTAGGCAACAAACGTCACCACGTTCAGAATGATCGGATTTTTCGACAACTTTGTCCGACCGTGTGTACGCAACACCAACATCGGACAAAGTACGACGGACATGATCCGACGGACCTGGTCCTCGGATAATCCGAGCGTGTGTATGGGGACACGCTCGGTGATAAGTCTTTATCATCTTAGACCTCAAACAAGTTGCTCCTGGCTACTCAACAGTGCAGTGGGGGCATGAAGGAAAAGTGAGTATGTGCTGCTGGGGAGCGGGGCAATGAGGCAAACCAGTTGCTGCCCTGCAGCTGCAAATATACGATGAGATGGGATGCTTATGACATATTTGACCTAATATGACCGCATGGCCATATCAGGACGATGACATTGACCTAATATGGACACATGGCCATATAAGGACATCTCTTACCCACAGCTCACTGGCCTAGCAATGACTGTTAACTTTTGGGTTTGGCCTGAACCCAAGCTCCATCGCTAGTTTTGAGTTGTAGTTGTAATTGAAGTTGACTTCCGATTATAATTTGTTTTATTGGTGTGACCCAGCTTTGTGAATGATGCATATTACCCAACCTACCTATCCACTGAGATGACTCTCCTGTCAGCTCTGGGCCAAGTTTTTGTCTGACATTAGTATGAGTGTCAGTTAACCTTTACTAAGTGTGAGACAGAAGAATGATTGTGACCACACCAGGCCAGGGTGGTCTTATTGCATGGGCACTGGCCAGGGGCCCCAGGTCCTAGGGGCCCCATGATAATCTTGAATCACATTGTACTTGCCAACTGTCCCGGATTTGCCAGGGCAGTCACACTTTCTACTAAGCTGTCCCGGGATTGCCATGTCCCAGGCAGCTTCTGTACTGTGCCTTCCTGATCCCAGTATTGTGTCCTCCTGACCCCCCCATATAATGCCTTTCTGCCTCCCCACCTTTACTGTACCCTTTGTGATGATTAGCCTTTGATTTATGGCATGATTTCTTATTGTTTAAAATAGATTTTATTGAAAGTACTAATAAATATGTTTAATTATACCTCTGCGGTTTTTATTTTTTTGCGCTATAAACAAAAAAAGAGCCCCAATTTTTAAAAAAAAAACGCATTATTTTTTACTTTTTGCTATAATAAATATCCCCCAAAAATATATAAAAAAAAATATTTTTTCCTCAGTTTAAGCCGATACGTATTCTTCTACATATTTTTGGTAAAAGAAAATCACAATGAGCGTATAATGATTGGTTTACGCAAAAGTTATAGCGTTTACAAAATAGGGGATAGATTTATGGCATTTTTATTAATAATTTTTTTTTTTTTACTAGTAATGGTGGCGTGACTGCGACATTATGGCGGACACATTGGACAATTTTGACACATTTTTGGGACCATTGGGACCATATATTAATATACAGCGATCGATGCTATAAAATTGCATTGATTACTGCAAAAATGACACTGGCAGTGAAGGGGTTAACCACTAGGGGGGGGGGGGGCGGGGAGGGGTTAAGTGTTCCTAGGGGCGTGTTTCTAACTGTCTGGGGGCGTGGCTGTGTGTGACACCACACTGATCGCGGGTACCCCCGTGGCGATCGAGTCCGCGGGACCCGCGGGCACGGTCACGGAGCTCGCGGCAGTCGCTCGGGCACGGCGGGAAACTCAAAGTAACGTACGGGTACGTTACTTTGCCCAGCCGTGCCATTCTGCCGACGTACAAGTACAGGAGCCGGTCGAGAACCGGTTAAAAGTAGGTCCATTACTTTGACCAGGGGCCCGTGATGCTATTATGACGGCCCTGCACCAGGTTATGTTATCTTTGGAGTATTCCTCTACTTTACATTGGTGCTGCTACTTTTTTTTATTCTTACTCTCTGTATGTCATTTTTAGAGAGAAAAAAAATACTCCAGCGAGAAGGATAGCATTGTCGAGGATGCCGGGCTTCTGTTTTCATTGCTATTAAAATGAGAACATTTGTGACCGAACCTGACAGCAGTTGAAATTCAATAAGTTTCAATGGAGATATTTTCTGTGTTGCTGCGAGAGAGATTAACCAGCGTTGCTTCCTTTTTACATTCATCGGTGTCATAGTGTAATAAATATTTCACAATTGGGAGTACTCATTTCTGTTCCAGTCCCACTTGACGTCTGTTCAATGTGTTTTCAGTGAAACGCCGAAATGAAGAGGGATTTCATTATCCCCACATCCTGCCTTCCCGTAACAGCGGAGAGCTCTGAGCATTTCCACCGTCTGGATTGTCACCAGGCAGGTGACATTTGTTCTTCTACCCTGCTGGGTGCGGAAAAGTTAAAAAGGACATACGTTATAGTGGGAAGAAAATGTTATACTAAGCAAGGATTGTTCAGCTGTGACAACAGATTATAAGACGTCTGAGTGACACCGTATTACCTGAAATAGGACAATAGTATATTGTCTTTGTCGCTATATAACATCTAAAAAGATGATATAGTGACAGGCATGGAGCTTAACTCCAACATAGAAGCCGAATGCATGTTTGAAAAACATTGGCAGGAGCTGTTATATCATACAAAAGGTAATTCTGTGCAGTGCCATGTGCCGTAGATCTTTTTTTTTCCCGGGGGGGTTTCTGATTCTCTCCCCCAAGTACAGGTCTCCTCCCCAGTACTACTCCCCGCCCCAGTACAATTCTCACCCCAGTACAGATCTCCTCCACGGTACTACTCCCCGCCCCAGTACTCCTCCACGCCCCAGTACAGGTCTCCTCCCCAGTACTACTCCCCGCCCCAGTACAAATCTCACCCCATTACAGATCTCCTCCACGGTACTACTCCCCGCCCCAGTACTCCTCCACGCCCCAGTACAGGTCTGCTCCCCAGTACTACTCCCCGCCCCAGTACAAATCTCACCCCATTACAGATCTCCTCCAAGGTACTACTCCCCGCCCCAGTACTCCTCCACGCCCCAGTACAGGTCTCCTCCCCAGTACTACTCCCCGCCCCAGTACAATTCTCACCCCAGTACAGGTCTCCTCCCCAGTACTACTCCCCGCCCCAGTACAATTCTCACCCCAGCACAGATCTCCTCCACGGTACTACTCCCCGCCCCAGTACTCCTCCACGCCCCAGTACAGGTCTCCTCCCCAGTACTACTCCCCGCCCCAGTACAATTTTCACCCCAGTACAGGTCTCCTCCCCAGCCCTACTCCCCGCCCCAGTACAATTCTCACCCCAGTACAGGTCTCCTCCCCAGCACTACTCCCCGCCCCAGTACAAATCTCACCCCAGTAAAGGTCTCCTCCCCAGTACTACTCCCCGCCCCAGTACAATTCTCACCCCAGTACAGGTCTCCTCCCCAGTACTACTTCCCGCCCCAGTACAAATCTCACCCCAGTACAGGTTTCCTCCCCAGTACTACTCCCCGCCCCAGTACAAATCTCACTCCAGTACAGGTCTCCTCCCCAGTACTACTCCCTGCTCAGTACAAATCTCACCCCAGTACAGGTCTCCTCCCCAGTACTACTCCCCGCCCCAGTACAAATCTCACCCAGTACAGGTCTCCTCCCCAGTACTACTCCCCGCCCCAATACAAATCTCACCCCAGTACAGGTCTCCTCCCCAGTACAGGTCTCCTCCCCAGTACTACTCCCCGCCCCAGTACAAATCTCACCCCAGTACAGGTCTCCTCCCCAGTACTACTCCCCGCCCCAGTACAAATCTCACCCCAGTACAGGACCCCCCCCCCCTCAGTACATTCCCCCAGGATAGATTCCCTCCTGCAATATAGATCTCCCACCAATATAGGTCTTCCACCAGTATGGATCTTCCCCCCGTTCTGATGTTCAGATATGTACAGATATCTCTGCCAGTACAGATTCCCCCTGCTACAGATCTCCCTCCCAATGGAGTTACCCTCTGTTACAGACCCCCCTTCCCCAGTACACCTCCTTTCTCAGTACAAATCTCAACCCAGTAGAGGTCTCGCTCCCAGTAAATTCCCCCAGGATAGATTTCCTCCTGCAATATACTATAGGTCTTCCACTATAGGTTACCCTCTGTTACACACCACGCCCCCCCCCCCCCCAGTACAGCTCCTGTCCCAGTACAAATCTCACCCCAGTACAGGTCTCCTTCCCAGTACTACTCCCCACCCCAGTACAAATATCGCCCCAGTACAGGTCTCCTCCCCAGTACATTCCCCCAGAATAGATTTCCTCCTGAAAATAGATTTCCTGCCCCGCTACAAATCTCCCTCCCAGTGCAGTTAACCTCTGTTACAGACCCCCTCCCCAGTACAGCTCCTGTCCCAGTACAAATCTCACCCCAATACAGGTCTCTTCCCCAGCACTACTCCCTGCCCCAGTACAAATCTCACCCCAGTACAGGTTTCCTCCCCAGTACTACTCCCTGCCCCAGTACAAATCGCACCCCAGTACAGGTCTCCTCCCCGCCCCAGTACATTCCCCCATCCCCCAGAATAGATTCCCTCCTGCAATATAGATCTCACACCACTATAGGTCTTCTACCAGTATGGATATCTTCCCCCAGTACTGATGTACAGATATCTCTGCCAGTACAGATCTCCCCCCCCCCCTACTACAGATCTCCCTCCCAGTGCAGTTACCCTCTGGTACAGATCCCCTCCCCAGTACAGCTCCTGCCCCAGTAAAAATCTCCCCCCAGTACAGATCCCCCAGTACAGGTCTTCCCCCATTACAGATTGCCATCTCCAGTGCAGTTACCCTCTAGTCCAAACTGCTTACCTCAGTCAAACTGCTTACCTCAGTACAGCCCCCCCCCCCAGTACAGATCTCCTGCCCAAGTACAGATATCTCCCCCAGAACATATCTACCCCCCCAAGTGCAGATCCCCCTCCCCACCAGCACACCTTCCCCTAGTACAGATCCCCTTCCCAAAAGTAAAATTCCCTGCCAGTGCTTCTCTCCCCCCCTCTATGAAATCCACACACCAGACGAGGCATTTTAGAGAGAGAGGAGAAGTCTTCCCTCAAATGTGTCACTTGACTTAAGCCAAGGAGGAGGTAAAGAGCTTCACTCCCCCTAAACTGCCTGTAACTGAGTGTTAAAAGATGTCAGGAGCTTTAGCTGCAATGCTTCTGCTGTGTAGCGACTGTCAGCACCACTGATCCTCTAGTGGGTGGGGTGGGGAGGGGGTTGGACCCCCTACCACGTGTTTATATATACTTCTGACACTGTGCAGTCAAATTTTTGTAATCCTGGAACCCCTGCTAACTAGCAGAGCTAGATTATCGACTGCCACTACAGCAACACCATGGCTTGGTCAACAATACTGGGTCAACCCCCCCCCCATCTCTCACCTCCAGAATGGACAGTGAGGAAACAAGAGATGAGTGTTTCCCTGTCACTTTTTGCAGGAGACTTGATTTTTCATTGCTGCAGTTCGGTAACATTTACAGGTCTTGTCCCTCCTCCAGCTTGTGATTGGCCAACATAGGAGAAGCAGCAAATCACTTCTGTCACTCTGCTCTTCTCCTCTGAGCATGTTTGAGGTCAGTATATGTGAATGCAGCAGAGTTTAATAGGTTCATACTTCTGGACATCCTTCTTTACAACAGCGTTTCTCAAACTTTTTCCAGTTAAGGCACCCTTTAAAATAATTCACAATCCTGAGGCACCTCATTCCAAAAAGTAAAAAAAAAAAACGAAACTAATGCCGCGTACACACGACCGGACTTTTCGACAGCAAAGGTCTGACGGAACGAATCCCCCGGACAATTTGATTGTGTGTGGGCTTCATCGGACCTTTGCTGTCAAAAAATCAGACAGACTTTAGAAATCGAACATGTCCTATCCAGTTCCTATCGAGAAATCTGTTTTGCTGCGTACACACGGTCGGAATTTCCGATGGAAACAGTCCGATGGGAGCTTTTCATCGGATTTTCCGACCGTGTGTATGCCCAACGGTCTTTTTCTGTCGGAATTTCCGACGGACTTTGAATTGAGAACCTGTTCTCAATTTTTCCGATGGAAAACCTTTCTATCGGATTTTCCGATCGTGTGTATGCAATTCCGACACGCAAAATTCCGACGCATGCTCGGAAACAATTCGACGCATGCTCGGAAGCATTAAACTTCCCTTTTATAGTGCTGTCGAACGTGTTTTATGCCGCTGTGTTATTGACCGTCAGAATTTGGTGTGATCGTGTGTAGGCAACACAGCTTGAGCGGAATTCCGTCGGAAAAAACGTCAGAGTTTTTTCCGACGAGAATTCCGATCGTGTGTACGCGGCATTTGTCTGTATGCTAGTCCGACGACGAAAACCGACGCTAGGGCAGCTATTGGCTATGAACTTCCTTATTCTAGTCCGGTCGTACGTCATCGCGTTCGAATCCGTCGGACTTTATTGTGATTGTGTGTGTCCAAGTCCGTTCGTTCGGAAAGTCCGTCGGAAGTCCGCCGAAAGTCCGTCGGAAAAACCGTCGGACCCAGTCTGCCGGAGAGTCCGGTCGTGTGTACATAATAGTTTTACATAATGCAGCACCATTTAGACATGTAGGAAACCCAATGTTAGAGATGATCTTTTTTTACAATCCAACTAAACCTTTTCACACTTTCACATAGTTTTCCAGTGTTTCTCTTCTCCCTCAGTTTCTCTTTCTCAGGCAGTTAACGTGACCCTTGGTGTTGATGGAGAGAGGCAGGGGAAGATTAAACATGGATGCTGTGCAGGTGCCCGACGTGATCAACTGATTACATCATCTGTTGTTAGGATACCAGCGGCTGGCCACATGGTGCTCAAGGATGTAATTCTGCAAAAAAAAACTGTGGCTTGGTGTAAAAAAACAAGACAGGCTTGATCCACCTGTCAACTTTTTGACAACTTTTGAGAAGTTTAGGGCAATTTTTACAACTCTTAAGAACCCAGATGACACCTCAGGTTGCAGCCCAGTTGGACACTCATCTCAAGACAAATGAAGGCTTTTGCACTAGTTGTAGCTGGAAAGTTGAACTTAGTTTGTAATTGCACCTTTGCCTCCAGCCTCACCTTCCAGTCTTATACTAATACAGTATGATATCACCTATGCAACCACAGAGGTGCTTGTAGAGAGTTCACAGAGGTTCTCCATTGAGAGTTAACACTCCACCAACACAAGATGGTGGGAGCACCAAAGGTGCAGTTATATTTTCTAATTTTTACACTTACAGGAGAAAACAGTAACACAAGGTCACCAGGAGGAACCAGCGATTTCTGCAAGGGACCACCAAAATTGAAAATAAAGTGTATTTCTACTTTTGCAGCCAAATTGGGATGATATTTGTTAACTGTTCCCATTAACATAGCATAACTTTAAGAAGATTTTAAAAACAAAATCTGGTTACCTTTTGACGGGGAAACTGTATATTTTATATTTCCTTATTATTGTTGGTTCATATTGTGGCTCACTAATGAATTCTAAGCCTAATCTTGGTCAAGGAGCCATATCAGGTCATATGTATTGTTTTACCTTACTGATGTAAAGTTTGAGGAATGCAGGATGACTGCCCACTATCCCCCTTAAAAAGTGATATCATTGTCCAAACAACTTTGATTGGTCATTTACTCACATACTAGCCTGTATCTACCACTGCCCAAACTGGAATAGGCTAGTCTCGTAACAGACGTGCCTGTCTGATAACCTGGCCATGTTTCGTAACAGCAAAAGGGACCCATGGTGGAAACAGCCTCTTTAGTTAAGTATTCTTGTTATATTTTCTAATATTATCTCTGTATCTGTCATAAATTTTTTTTTAAGCAATCTTTATTTTAAATTTTCATCATACAAAACATAAAGTAGAGAAACATAACGGAAAAAAAAATCAGCATCAACAATCACAAGTAATACTAATTCCTGTGGTAACTATATCATTACATCTGCTGGTCTCTCCATGTTCTGAGTGTGGAATCGAAGGGTGTGATTTGCCACAGGAAGGAGAGAGAACATGTCGAGAAACAGAAAATATGCAGAAAATATGTAAGTCCGGAAAGGCCCCACCTGCGCGGCAGACGGTGCAAAGTCATAACCAACCACCTTCGGGTCCTTGCTCTAGAAAGCAAATTGCCCCTACACCTCCCCAGGCTGCGGCTCAGTTATCGGCGGAGCAAAGAGCTGATCACACAAGAGCACCAGCGAGGCCAACCGTATACTCATACGAGGTCTGGTAGACGACTAGCATCTGGCCATAACTGAAAAATCAGAATAAATGAGGTAGAAAAAAAAGGAAAATATCACATTAAATGACATGCTAAAAATGTTGAGACGTATAGGACTTGAAAGCACTGCTGAGATGCCTATATTTGGCATTCACACATGGTTTCTTGGTTGCTAGAAAAAGAAAAAAAGGAAATAAATTATTCAAAATGAAAATTGTTGGTGGGCCTGGACAAGTTGTCTAAACGTTGGATCTGCCAGGGCAAACAATGGTACATCTAAACTGGATGAGACCGAAACCGACCTCGAGACATGGTTCTTCCATTGAGCCCAGATAAAGTCAAAGTGTTCCCGGGAACCCTTACAGGTAGCGATCCACTCCTCCGCCTCCATAATCTCAATCACCTTCCCAATCCAATCCTGTTCACTTGGAACACGTGTGCTCTTCCAGTGAATTGGTATAAGACGTTTGGCAGCATTGAGAAGGTGAGGGAGAGCGGTACTTTTATAATAAGAAAAGGGGATTGTGGGAATGTGGAGCAAGAAGTGCTTCGGTGAAAGGTGAAGATCAGTATCTAGGCTTTCCTTTATGTGTTTCTGAACTATGGACCAAAAGTTCGATATCACAGGGCAGTCCCACCTCATATGGAGAAATGTACCTCTTTGACCACATCCCCTCCAACATTGATCCGAAGCAGATGGGTATATCCTGGCAAGGGATGTGGGCACTCGATACCATCTTGACAAAAACTTGTAGCTTTTTTCTTGAGCCTTGGTATCTACTGAACTGGAGTGTGTCAATTGGTACAACTGTCATTACTTTTAATAAATGTTATACTTTTAAGTACATATCGAATAAAAACCCTAAAAGAACTTGAACTATCACGTGGCCTTGATACAACACCTTTTTAAGTGCTTTTTACTTGCTTAAACATTTGTACATGATCTCCTTGCTTTTTAATGTTTGGGAAGGACTGTAGGGTAATGTTTAACATAATTAACCCTGTCTGTACTGCGTTTGCAGTTCCTCATTATCATTTGTTAATTAGATTTGAGCAGTCTGTCCTAAAAAAGGGTTAAACATTTAGAGACTGCCCTTCTGCATTGTATGTCAATGAGGTGTAGCGCAGTCTGTGTGGGGACAAAAACACTAATGCCGCGTACACGCGGTCGGAATTCTCGTCGGAAAAAGCTCTGATGGTTTTCCCGTCGGAATTCCGACGGAATTTCACTCAAACTGTCTTGCCTACACACGGTCACACCAAATTCCGATGGTCAATATCACCGCGGCATACAACACGTTCGACTGCACTATAAAAGGGAAGTTTAATGCTTCTGAGCATGCGTCAAATTGTTTCCGAGCATGCGTCTGAATTTTGCGTGTCGGAATTGCATACACACGATTCTAAAATCCAATAGAAAGGTTTTCCGTCGGAAAAATTAAGAACAGGTTCTCAATCCAAAGTCCGTCGGAAATTCCGACAGAAAAAGCCCGATGGGCATACACACGGTCGGAGAATACGATGAAAAGCTCCCATCGGACTGTTTCCATCGGAAATTCCGACCGTGTGTACGCGGGATAAGATTGACCAGAAATGATTAGAATCAGCCTTGGCACCTTATCCATATAAACATCTAAAAGGTAAGACATTTAAAAAAAAATCTATAATTCTTTTGGTATGCTATGTGCTCTACAAACATTTGACGTCAAAAGGATATATAACCTTTATTTAGATCTGGCATTAAAAGTTCTGTGCTAAAGGATATTTTCTTTTTCCCGTGGCAAAGAGGAAAATACTTTCACCTCACTTGTCTTAAAACAGGGGTCTCCAAAACTTCTAGACAAAAAGGATCAGTTACTGCCATAAGGACTTTTGGGATTCGGACTGTGGCCAGTGTGATCAGAAAATGTCCCGGGATCAGTGGGAGTAAACTATGCTGCAAGCTTGGTGGTCAGTGGAAGAACAAAAAATGTCATAATGCCTCTGGACAGTAGGAGGAGGAATAGTGCCCCGTCATTGGTATCTGTAGCAGAAATTATGCCCCATTAAGTGGGAGGAATAGTGCCCCGTCATTGGTGTTAATGGGCAGAATAGCAATCATCAATATTTCCATCACACGCGTTCCTGGAATAGGCTCAAAAGTAATGGGTGCTGCGGCAATAACCAGCTGGAGACTTAAAAATGCACAGAACTTTGTAAGTATTTGCCAGCTCACCATGGATCTTCAAAGTCCAAATAGTTCTTTATTGAAGAGAGCAATCACTTCACAGCACGAAAGTGCAACATATCAGAGCAGTGCAGAACCCCTTCGTTAGGCATGTAAATAGTGACATATTATTATTATATTATTATTATTATTATACACGATTTATATAGCGCCAACAGTTTACGCAGCGCTTTACAATATAGTGGGGGGGGGGCAGCACAATTACAGTACAATTCAATACAGAAGGGACAGGTGGGCCCTGCTCGTATAGCTTACATTCTAAAGGGGGGAGGGGGGGTTGTTGGTACAAAAGGTAGTAGCTGCTGGGGATGATTTGATGGGGGTGGCTCAGGAACATTTCTTAGGTGGGTGTGGGATAGGCTTCCCTGAATAAATGAGGAATAATGCCTCATATCAGTGGGAGGAATAGTGCCCCATCTTTGGTGTCAGTGGGAGGAATAGTGCCCCATCTTTGGTGTCAGTGGGAGGAATAGTGCCTCATTGTTAGTGTCAGTATGAGGAATTGTGCCCTATCTACAGTGGTGTGAAAAAGTGTTTGCCCCCTTCCTCATTTCCTGTTCCTTTGCATGTTTGTCACACTTAAGTGTTTCGGAACATCAAACCAATTTAAACAATAGTCAAGGACAACACAAGTAAACACAAAATGCAATTTGTAAATGAAGGTGTTTATTATTAAAGGTGAAAAAAAATCCAAACCATCATGGCCCTGTGTGAAAAAGTGATTGCCCCCTAAACCTAATAACTGGTTGGGCCACCCTTAGCAGCAACAACTGCAACCAAGCGTTTGCGATAACGTGCAATGAGGCTTTTACAGCGTCCTGGAGGAATTTTGGCCCACTCATCTTTGCAGAATTGTCCTAATTCAGTTACATTAGAGGGTTTTCGAGCATGAACGGCCTTTTTAAGGTCATACCACAACATCTCAATAGGATTCAGGTCTGGACTTTGGCTAGGCCACTCCAAAGTCTTCATTTTGTTTTTCTTCAGCCATTCGGTGGTGGACTTGCTGGTGTGTTTAGGATCATTGTCCTGCTGCAGAACCCAAGTTCGTTTCAGCTTGAGTACACAAACAGATGGTCGGACATTCTCCTTCAGGATCTCTTGGTAGATAGCAGAATTCATAGTTCCCTTTATCACGGCAAGTCTTCCAGGTCCTGAAGCAGCAAAACAGCCCCAGACCATCACACTACCACCACCATATTTTACTGTTGGTATAATGTTCTTTTTCTGAAATGCAGTGTTCCTTCTACGCCAGATATACTTGGACACACACCTTCCAAAGAGTTCCACTTTTGTCTCATCGGTCCACAGAATGTTGTCCCAAAAGTCTTGGGGATCATCAAGATGTGTTGTGGAGAAATTGAGACGAGCTTGGATGTTCTTTTTGCTCAGCAGTGGTTTTCTCCTTGGAACTCTGCCATGCAGGCCATTTTTGCCCAGTCTTTTCCTGATGGTGGAGGCATGAACGCTGACCTTAACTGAGGCAAGTGAGGCCTGCAGTTCCTTGGACGTTGTTGTGGGGTTTTTTGTGACCTCTTGGATGAGTCGTCGCTGCGCTCTTGGGGTAATTTTGGGCGGCCGGCCACTCCTGGGAAGGTTCACCACTGTTCCATGTCTTCGCCATTTGTGGATAATGGCTCTCACTGTGGTTCGCTGGATTCCCAAAGCTTTGGAAATGGCTTTATAACCCTTTCCAGACTGATAGATCTCAATTACTTTCTTTCTCAATTGTTCCTGAATTTCTTTGGGTCTCGGCATGATGTGTAGCTTTTAAGGATCTTCTGGTGGACCTTACTGTGTCAAGCAGCTCCTATTTAAGTGATGCCTTGATTGTGAACAGGTGTGGCAATAATCAGGCCTGGGTGTGGCTAGAGAAATTGAACTCAGGTGTGGACAACCACAGTTATAGTATGTTTTAACAAGGGGGGCAATCACTTTTTCACACAGGGCCATGATGGTTTGGATTTTTTTTCACCTTTAATAATAAACACCTTCATTTACAAATTGCATTTTGTGTTTACTTGTGTTGTCCTTGACTATTGTTTAAATTGGTTTGATGTTCCGAAACACTTAAGTGTGACAAACATGCAAAGGAACAGGAAATGAGGAAGGGGGCAAACACTTTTTCACACCACTGTATGTTGTCAGCAGGAGGAATAGTACACCGTCATTGGTGTCAGCAAGATGAATAGTGCCCCATCGTTGGTGTCATTTGGAGAAATAGTGACCCATAGTTGGTAACAGTGGGAGGAATTATCCCCCATCATTGGTGTAAGTGGATGGAATGGTGCTTCATCCTTGGTTTCAGCAGGTGGAATAGTGCCCCAAGGACCAGATAAAGGCAAGCAAAAGGCTGCATCCGGCCCACAGGCCATAGTTTGAAAACCACTGTCAAATGCTATTCTGAAGTAATTGAGATGAATTTCATATATGGTGTGGAAATAGAAGTGGGATCTACCATTATTTGGGTGAGCTAAGCAGTTCCAAATTTATGGTGAGCAATAAAGACAACCATAAATGCACTATTTATCACTGATAATCCATTTTAGACCAAATTTTCATAAGCATCCCCAAGTGCATGATTCCTACTGTATTAACAGCAAAGAGTCAAAATAGCATATTTATATCTGGGCACACTGATTTATTGTTATTAAAGACAACCGGTATTCTGCTAAGTACTAAGTCCCAAGTATTTAAAAATGCAGAACAAATCCAAACCAGACAGAACTTTGCTGTATCCCGTTGTAAGTTTGCTACATTTAATAAATAACAGAAGTGGGCTGACAGATAACAGCGAGTAAGATCACTTTCCACATGTTCACGACCAGTAATCTGTGTCCGATCGCTGCTCTGCAGGCGCCACGCTCATGATTCTAAGCATCCTCTGAACTGTGTAGCTATAATATTGTCTGCAGACAGTTGAGGATTAAACTTGTATTTCTAGGAAGGGTTTCTTTCCGTTCACTTGTGATGTTGCCCTATATGTCATGTAGTACCGCGTCATAGTCATATAGCAGTTTGCCTGATGTCTTAGTGAAATCTATTCCTATTTATATTTTACAGTGTCAATCTAACCAGAACTGACATTTCTGTTTTTAGTACTAGCTGTGGAGTTAATCCCTTCCCGTAAGCCCACTACAGACTTAACTAGGTCTTAAGGTGGTGGTGGGGGCAGAATGGACAGTGATAGGTGGGACAACCTGGTGTAGGCATCTAAGCTTGTTTCTTGTAAAACATTGATTTCCATTTACATGCACATGCTGTTGTGACTGTGTGCTATATAATATATGACTGGGTTGTCCTTTGAGGGGAAATTGCTTCATCGGACCTGTGCTTGATACCATCATTAGCAATGGCATTGGTGGTTGGAGTATACTTTTGTCCCATGAAGGAGATAAATGGAAGTAGTGGAAAGTCCCTTCTTCACATTCATTTACTACAGTAGTAGTAGCACACAGGCAATATTATCCTTTCATCCATGCAATCCATGGGGCTTGAAGCCAGAGGTCATTTAGCCCCTTTGCTTAGTCTTCTGCATGAAGGCTACAAGTGTGTGGGGGACAGGGCCGTTCATTAGAGCGGAGACTGCGAGCCAGGCCTGTTCGTTCAACATCAATGCCTGACCTCACAAATGCGCTTCTGGAAGAATGGTCAAACATTCCCATAGACACACTCCTAAACCTTGTGGACAGCCTTCCCAGAAGAGTTGAAGCTGTTATAGCTGCAAAGGGTGGGCCAACTCAATACTGAACCCTATGGACTAAGACTGGGGTGCCATTAAATTTTATGTGCGTGCAAAGGCAGGTGTCCCAATACTTTTAACAATATAGTGTAGTCATATCGGTGATTGTTGACACCCAGGAAATGGGGAACATTAGATTTATTTAAATAAATTTGATTGTTCATTACTTAAACCACAATTACTCTTACTACCTTTACAAATATCACTACATACTACCAAGGGCGTCTCTGCCATACCAGCATTGGACGGGTTTTATTCTGTAGCATGTATGACCCTCAATAAAAGAACATCTGTTTTATGAAAAAAGTAGTACATAAGGTCAGGACACAGAGGGGGTAAATACTTTTGACAATATAGCGTATGATGGGTAGTTGATTATTTGGGAGATGGAATGATCATTTATTTCTGTTTGCCAGTGTCCCAACCTCTTGTAGACAGCAATATAACCAGACTGTTTGAGAATATCCTAAATCTCACTAAATGGTGTTAAAAAAAAAAAAGAAAATGTATTTGTCTTCAATTCTAAAGACCCCTAAATACTTCATCATATATAACTGCAGCTAAAAGTTTGATTTTAGAAGATCTGCAAAAAGGCAAAGCCTTACAGGAGCTCAAAGTCTACCTAGTTCTAGGTACGGAAGGTGATATATATACTCCGCAATGGGTTAATCTGTTTGTTCTTGTATACTGCTAATACATTTATGTGATAACACAGCTTGTATAAATACAGAAGAGGGTAATGAAAGTAAATATGGCCTGACCTTTAGTGTATTTAAGAAAAGCAAATGTAGACCGTAATTTAAGAACTGGTAAATGTCTGCTCGCTACTCTATGTTCCTTAATCATCTCTACTTTTTAGCCGTATTCGTCCATTAAACGCTGGCATGTTTATGAGAACAATTTGAGGCGTTTAAGGGTAGTAGTAGATCGCTCGGTAATTTATGAGATCCCTCAGAACCCCGTTTTCCAGCGACACAAGCTCGTTGGCAAGCAGGTAGTCGGTCGCACGCGGTAACATTGTTCAGACACAAGCCTGTCTGTGTGGACCGAGACGGGTGATGATGATTACCTGTGTCTGAATGCCTCTACGTTCTTTGTCTCCTCCTTATCAGGTGGGTTTTTTTCTGTTTTGTCACGGTCAGACTCATTTTCCAGTGAGTTAGTTTTGAAAAGATAAAAGGGCAAAGCCGAGCTCGCCTCTCCTCTTTTTTTATTTTTTGAAGTATTCTTCGTAGCCATTGGCTGCTGCCTGTGATATTCCGGCAAGATGTGGCAATTAATTTTCTTTTAATCAAGGTCGGATGAAGTAAATTGGCGCGGCTCTGCAGCCCCTCATTTTCTGTTTTTGCAGTGATGCAAAACAAATATGATCAGATTATGCTCCTTCTCACCTTATTGAATTAAGGAGCGTGAATGATCAGGGAGAGAGACGAGATGTTATATAGAAAAGCCCCCCCCCCCCCTCGCCCAAATTTATCCTGAAGACACTGCAGGCCCTTGTGCAGAGAAGACAGTTTTATCATTTTAAACAGTGTGGAGGTTTACAAAGGGAAAGGCCAAATGTAGCATTCTACAATTTATGTATAATATAGAAAATATTTCAATTAACGTTTTCCATTTTGAGGATCGCTAGACTTTCTATATGTTAATTAATGCTACTAAAAGCTACAATGATAAAGAGCCTATTGTTTAAAATGAGATCATTAATCTTAAATTCATATTTATCAAACGCACTGTTAATCATTTATATCTGTTAGCTTTTTTTTTTTTGCATAAATGAATTTATTTTTAGACATATAATATTGTAGGTTCTAGTGGCAGTTGATTTCTCCCAAATTGTGCAAGTCTTTTGGGGTTGTTTTACTAAAATTGGAGAGTGCAAAATCTGGTGCAGCTTTGCATACAAACCAATCAGCTTCTAGGTTTTTTTTGTCAAACTTAATTGAACAAGCTGAAGTTAGAAGCTGATTGGCTACCATGCACAGCTGCATCAGATTTTGCACTCTTCAGTTCTAGTAAATCAACCTCAGAATGTTCATGGGTAGCTTACAGTAGAATGACCTTGCGTAGGGTTCCATCCCTGCAAAATACCCTCTTCCTCTGGATAAGTACACTGGATTCAATATACGCACAATTATGGGATTGGGATATTTTTTGTGATTTTAAACCATTTTACTGTCTGCATAAGTATAGTGTGGTCTAAATGTTGTTAATGTATTTTCGATATTTTTCTCCAATAAAGATTATGTTTTATTACAACATTACGGGAATGTGTATATTTAGATAAAAAGAAAGGAGCGCCCAGTGTCCAGACTAATGTGACTTCTATAATATGATTCATGGATCTTTAATAAAAATTAGCATGTACATCAAACCAATGTGTTTCAAGGGAATAGACGCCCCCTTCTTCAGGATTGTTGCTGCACACTATTTGGTGGGAAAGATTCCCATGAGTGGCTATGTTGGATCAAAGTTTCTGAATTGGCGGTCTTTGTATAAGCAGCAAAAGATTGAAACTTTGATTCAACATAACCACTCATGGGAATCTTAACCACCAAATAGTGCACAGCAACAGCCCTGAAGAAGGGAGAGTCTATTCCCCTGAAAAGTGGTGGCCATGAGGCCAGTACGGCAAAATGGCCTTGGTGTTTAACATGGTATAAATTCATCCTGAAAAAAAGAGACAGGAGAGAGAAAGAGAAAGGAGAATGGGTGTGTGATGCAGGGGATATCCGGTCCACCAGAAGGTTTCTTATGCAGCTACCAGGCTCGCCAAAGGTAATTGTTGGGTTTCGGCATAAGAGTCATGGGCTCCAAATTTTTAGGAATTCGGCATGAGTGTTAGTAAGAATATTAATCAGTCTTTCATTTATAAAAATGCCATCCAGGTGAGATTCAACTTCTGATAAATGGTTACATTTCCTTTTCCATGCTTTAGCAATTGTGAGCTTAGTGGCTATCAGGGCAACATTAACCAATTTAGATTGGTGTTTAGTAATGTATGGGGATTTGAAATGCAGGAGGACCAGTCAAAGGTTCTAAGTGAGAGGCATTGCTAATAGTGTTCGCAATAGTAAAAAGACTTTGGACCAAAAACGCCCCAACATAGGACAGGTCCACCAAATATGTAGAACATTACCAGCAGTCTGGCATCTTCAAAAGCAGAAGGCCAGGGAAAATGTGCTAATTTAGAAGGGACCATGTACCATCTGGTCATCACTTTATAGACTGATTTGAGCATGGTGACATTAATGGTACAGGAGGTGGTGGAGGGTGAACAGTCTTCTTTCAAGGATAAAATAGCAGTTTGGTAAAAATATCTACACTACAGCTACTCAGCTTTTCCCAAAAAATTGGGTTTTCACAAACTAAAGAGACTTGCAGTGGATTACTTTGATAGCGTATCTATGGTCATAATGTATATTCTATTTCACATTGAATTTCAATTTTTTTCTAGCTTTTTCCTATTAATCTGAACAATCTTTGTAAATGTACTTTGTGAGGATCTCACACATTAATTTCCTTGATTTCTGTGATACGTAGTCACTATGCCCTGTGAGTAGGCACTGATGTGTCACACATTTCTCAGAGCCTGCCTTTTGAACCACAGAAGTGGCTAGAGGAGGAGTCTTAGGAGGCGGAGTCAGTACAGGAATCGCTGCTTGCAGACAGCAAGGTACCATGGGATAAGTAGTTCTTTAGAAATGTTAAAGTAAACAGTAGAGGAGAAGCTGCAAAGCATCCAGGAGGTTGTGGAAAGAGATGCCAGGAGACAGACAGAACTCAAAACATCAAAATAAATATTTCAAGATTATATTGGATTGTCAAATGTAACTACCGTATATACTCGAGTATAGGCCGTCCCGAGTATAAGCCGAGGCCCCTAATTCACCACAAAAAATGTGAAAAATGCATTGACCCGTGTATAAGCCGAGGGTACAAAATGCAGCAGCTACTGTAAGTGGAAAAGAGGGTCAGCAATGCCCATCTGCAGCTGCCTGTCCCCTGTACAGACCCCCCCGTGTCCCCATTGCAGCCTACCTGTGCCGATCTGCGGGTCCTGTGCCATCTGTCCTTGTGCCCTCCGTCCTGTGCCCTGTGCCATCGGTCTTCGCTCGGTCTTCGCTCGGTCTTCGCTCGGTCTTCGCTCTGTCCCCGCTCTGTCCCCGCTCTGTCAGCGTGTACGGCGCCATTGTAAAGTTAAAAAGCCGCGCCTCCTCCTCGTCCGTGATAGGAGGAACGCTGTTTTCCCAGCAGTCAGTGTGCAGTGTTCCGCCTATCACGGATATTCTCTCATCCTCGTCCATGAGATGAGAATGACAGGACATCCGTGATAGGCGGAACACTGTACTGCTGGGAAAATTAGTGTCCGCCTATCACGGATGGGCGGGAGGAGGCGGCGCGGCTTTTCAAAACTGCCGTCGGTCTGCATGACAAGCTGTTCATGTAGGCAGACGGCGGTGACTCGAATATAAGCCGAGGGGGGGACTTTCAGCCCTAAAAAATGGGCTGAAAATCTCGGCTTATATTCGAGTATATACGGTATTATGTGTATCATTATTGCAATGCTGATGTTATAAAATGAAAGTGTATGCTGCATAGATCTTCTTTAATATAGCGCAAGCTGACCTGAAACTCAACAGAAACCTACAAAACTGTATTTCCTTAATCTGTATCCAAGATGTTATACAATACTGAGATTATGTTTAATAAAGGAATATAATCTCCCATATACGTATTCCAAGAATGTTGTAATCAAAATAAATTTATTGTTCAAAATTGTATACAAGTGTATAGGTTCTTGCAGGCCTCTCCTCCCCAAAAAAATTCTTTGGTGTTTATATCATGCCCACATGTCCAATTTCATTTTTTAAATTATGATTAGCCTAACCAAAAAGAGCATATCATTTGATGCTCAGATTATACTTACCAGTGGTGGCCAGTGGAAATTTTTTTTTGGGGGGGGGGGGGGCGGCAAACAGTATGCCACCCACCTCTGTGACCTGAGCCCACTGGCTTTAATAAGGTGCTTAAAAAAAAACGCTCCCGGTGCCCTGAAAGGGGCCAGACACAAGAATAGGGGGTGGCCACAGCGGCAAAATGGCCACAGCGGCCATGGATATGCAATGCATGAATCTATCCATTATTTATATAGGGGGTGGTGAGGAGAGAGGGGGTGGAACACGGGCACCCCTAATGGGCGGGCCACCGCTTATACTTACGTGTCCAATTCCCATTATAAAATGATGGCTAGCCTAATCCATACACACAACTATAGTTTTAATAAATTCAGTATCAGCAGACCTTAATACATGATGCTTGAGAAGACTCCTGATGAAGATGTAATGAGGTTGAGTTGCTAAAACTGGAGGGTGCAAAATCTTGTTCAGCTCTGCATAGAAACCAATCAGCTTCCAGGTTTTATTGTCAACGCTTAATTAAAAAAGCTAAAGTTAGAAGCTGATTGGCCACCATGTACAGCTGCACCAGATTTTGCACGCTCCAGTTTTAGTGAATTAACCCCAAAGTCCATTGATGAGGAGTAATTACATTGGCAATGTTGGGATGTAATTGGATGCACATTCACACAGTTTATGATGGGTAAGATGATGTTTATTTTGTTCCAGAAGTGCAGATAAGCATGTGCTTGCAAGTATTATCAGAATCTAATGCAAGTAGTACCTTTTCTATAATTTTCTAGTCTAGGGATATGTTTTTCTACAACTACACCAATTGGCCCCTTTTTGGTCTACAAATGAACAAAAGTAGGCTATAAGGCTTGTAAAGTGGAGCCCCTCCATTTAGCAGGGGCATTTCAGAGCTCTCAAACACTGCAGCTGCATGCTTTGGGTTTGATTTACTAAAGGCAAATAGGCTGCTCAGGGAATTTTCACTTTTCCAGTAAATTTTCCCTTAGCTCAGTGAATGAGATGAAGCTCTGCTGGCTTCCATTGTCTAATCATTTGCAAGGTGGATTTTCACAACATTCACCAAGCTAAGGGAAAACTTCCTTGCAAAATGTAACTTCCCTTGCAAAGTGAACTGCCTATTTGCCTTTAGTAAATCAAGTCCTTTGTGTAACACAGACAGCTCCTTTTTGCCACAGTACGTACAGATCTGTCTGCCAGAGGTCAACCCTTAAAGCACTAAAATCCAAAATAATTTCCTTTGCCTCAACAGTCCAACACCCTCAAGGTCACTCACCGGCATGAATCGCCAGTGTGGGGTGACTTCACTGCATGCACAGGAATGTAGTCATCCTGGCACACAGGCACAGTGAAAGTAAACTGAGCAGGTAGGTTAGTAGGTAGGTATGCAAGTTATTTTATTGCAGAAGAGACATTTCATGTCTCTTCTGAAATAAAGAGCCTGCCTGCTTCCATGTTTTTCATTTTAGACCTTAGTTCCTCACACATTTTACACATTTTGATTGTACACTCTTTAGATCTACCAACTACTATGTAGTGCAAGGGCTTGCCTCACTGGATACAAATTGTTTGGATAAATTAGGTAGGTGCTCATATTATTGAACAGTCAAACTGTAACGTGAATTGTGACTTCTAAGGTCGCTTGGTCAGTGAAAACCATGTTGGGTTTTAGGGTGACCGGTGTCTTTCTACTCCCCTCCCCAGCAGGTGTCACTACCAGCCAGGGCTGGGTACCAGCAATGAAACGCTTGTTGCTGCCGAGAGAAAGAGCTCTGCCCGGAGTTTGGCTACCCAGAAGGAAAAAGCTTCTCTTCGCTAGCTAGACACAGAGAATGGAAGCAAAAAGACGTCAATTAATCAGTACGCAGATAACTGTGAGTTGTCAGGACCCGTTTGTTTAGCTTTTGATGTGCTCTTGTAGCTCGCACTGAACTCCTTTCCGTTTGCAGACTTTGAAAGGCAAGCGCTTCTCTATTCCGCTGTCTTTCAGGGAATTCAGCACGGGATTTCACACAAAACAGAATTTTCTAATTGTTTGCAAGTGACTTTATGAGCGAAACACTGCTTGATGCTCCTCTACAGTTATCCAGATCCCCTGGGTGCAGTATGTAGACTTTATCGATAGTCCTACACACACAGATCTGCTTGCCAGCTTTATCAGCCACTGAAGGTGTGCGCAGGGTGGCATGCAACTGATAACTATGTCAAAGACACCAAGGAGTTTTACTTTCATGAAATTAAAATGAAAGGATAACTAAACCCAAGAACAAAAATACAATGGGGTTGATTTACTAATACTGGAGGGTGCAAAATCTGGTGCAGCTTTGCACAGAAACCAATCAGCTTTCAGGTTTTATTGCCAAAGCTTAATTGAACAAGGTGAAGTTAGAAGCAGATTGGCTACAATCAACCGCTACACCAGATTTTGCACTCTTCGGGTTCAGTAAATCAACCCCAATGTGTTGTAGCATATAGTCATTATATATGGTAGCTGGAACTTGAATATTTTGGCCATCTAATGCAAAGAGAGGACTTATTGAAAAAGGCCCTGATCCTGGGAAACATGAAAGGAAAAAGGAGAAGAGGAATACAGAAAACAAGATGGATAGATAGCATCATCGAAACAAGGAACATGAAGTTAAGCAAGCTCCGGGGGGCAGTGGAGGACAGAAAAGCCTGGTGCACTATGGTCCATGAGGTCACAAACAGTTGGACATGACTAAATGACTGAACAACAACAATGGTAGCTTCATTAGTCTTCTTTTTTCAAGAGACATTTTCAGCATCTACAGAAAATAAATGTTGATTCTGCCAGAAATGCCGTGTCCTTGTCACTTCCTGTGAGCTGCACTAAAGAATATCTTCCTTCCTAGCTATCTTCTGTAATCTACCAATTGACCTGCCTCCCATGTAATTGAGATGACGATATACAGAAAGGTTTGTAGTCCTCATCAGGAGAGCAGCATAGAACAGGGTTTCATGGAACCCTAGGCTTTCTCCAGAGGTTGTTTGCTAGGGGTTCCTTGAGCTGTATTTGACTGACCTCCCATTTGATGGTGCCTGCAAAGTTCTGCGGCCAATGCCACTTGAAAGATCCAGCAGTAGGACGCCAATGATTGGTTGAGCAGTCAGTAAGTGTGGCATTCCAACCACTACTGTAAAGTGGGCATTCTTCCCACTGTCTACCAATATAAAGTGCATTTTTCCCACTGACCCCAATGAGTTGATCTGTCAGGGGTTCCCCTAGACCTGAAAATTATTTCAAGGTTTCCCTGGGAGTAAAATGGTTGAGAAATGCTGGCCTAGGGTGACAACCATGGCTCCCTCCCTACATACAGTGGAGAAATTATGTAGCCACCCAGGAACAGGAGGTGTGTCATATGCAGAACTACCTGGTTCAGATTAAAGGGGGGAAAAAAGAAAAAAAAAAGGGAAAACAAATGCAACCACAGTTTATTTATTTATTTATTAAAATGCTTAACCTACACAGTCTTACCTGAAGGCCTGGATGCACAAAAAACAAAAGGACATTGACATTAAAAGACCTTAAGAGAACTAACAAACCAGCATAGCAAGATACAAAATAAAAGCCAGGGAGTCTGTCCATCACACCTCAATTAGAATTTAGGTGACTCCAAAAGCTTGTACAAAAAGTACGGTTTTCAATTTCTTTCGAAGTCTCAGTTTCAGATGCAAGGAGTTCCAAAAATTCAGCTCTTTGTACTTCACTCGTTCTCCCTCCGCATGTTTTCTTTTTAAATTTTGGAATCTTCAGTATGACCAAGTTCGCCGATCTCAAGGATCGGGTAGGCACATACTTACAAACATACAAATTTTTCCTTCAGATACTCTGGGCCACGTCCATGCAGTGCCTTATGGGCAAGACATCCGGTTTTGAACAGAATCCTTTTCTTTCACGGGCAGCCAATGCAGGGCTCTAAGGAATGGAGTGATGTGGTCACGGCGACCAACACCTGTCAGTAACCTAGCTTATGCATTCTGAATGCATTCTGAATCAACTGGTGCTTGTAGATGGTACAAGCAGGCAAACCCAAATACAGGGCATTACAGTAGTCCAATTGACTGCTGATAATGGCATTGGCTGTGGCGATCTGCGAGTCTGCGATATAGCGAAAAGTCAACCTCAGGAGTCTCAGGTAGAAGTGACATGAACTCACCACCTGATTTACCTGAGGGTGCAGATTCAACCTAGAGCCAAAGATGACGCCCAGGTCCCTGACCTGAGTGGCTGGAGTCGGAAAAGGTTTGAAAGATTCCGGCCATGACGGAAACAAGTTGGAATACACCTGGTTACTGAAAATGATACATTCAGTTTTGGTGCCATTTAGCTTTACATAATTGACACCCATCCAGGATTGGACTTCCTCCAGACAGGGTGTCAGCATGACCTGATCCTCCCCTTTCTTGGATAATTTGAAGTAGATCTGGGTGTTGTCAGCATAGACATGGAACGGGAGATTGTGATGGCGAATGATGTACAGCAGTGGCCTCATATTGATGTTAAAAAGGATCAGAGATAAAGCCGATCCTTGTGGGACCCCGCAAGACAGGGGACTATCGGAGGAATAGAATGGTCCCAACTTTACCCTCTGAACCCTGTCTTGCAGGAATGAGGCTACCCATGCCGAAGCTATACCATCCATTCCCGCCACCATCTTCAACCTATTTACAAGTATAGAGTGGTCGATGGTATAAAAAGCTGCCGACAGATCCAGAAGTACCAAGGCCGAAGCTTCATTGTCATCCAAGGCCCAGAGCAAATAGTCCTGGACTTTTACCAGGGCTGTTTCCGAACCTCTCCCAGGACGAAATCCTGACTGGAAGTTATCAAAAATTTTATTAGACTCCAGGTGAGTTTGAAGTGGCCATACCGCAGCTCGCTCCATGATTTTTGCCAAAAAACAGCAGGGTGGAGATAGGGCTATTGTTGCTCAACGCGGTGCACTCCACGTTAGCTTTCTTTAGCAGGGGTATAACCATCGCCTGCTTCAGAATACATGGAACGACACCGGTAGCAAAAGACATGCTGACAATGTTTGCAATAAAAGGCACAGTAAGGACTAGTAAGCTGCAAAATATAAAGTTTTGGGTTTAGATACGCTTTTATATAAGAAACCTTACTGTTCTTTTTTGCTGAGTACTATTTAATTGTGTTGCTGGCATTTATATTTCTTAAAATGTAGGGAAAATATGTTAGTGATTTGCATTTATTATTTTTTTTTTGCTTATCTCTTTTGATTTGCAAACATTTTATTTTGTGAAAGCGATCATGTTTCCTGTTATGATATTATACATTTTACAGAATGCTTTGATGTTTACTGATCTAAAGAGAACTCCTTTCCGGAGAACAATTTCTTGATGGAGAAATGTTATATTGTTTTGTCCAAGAAGTGCGATGTACAACATAAAGCTTTTCATGGGAATTGGAAAACAAATTTTAAGAAGGTATATGTATAAGAATATAGAAGGGTTTCCATGTACGCTTACAAAATGAATCAGAAGTTCCCAGACAGTAAAGTAACCCACAGTAACACATTCTTATTTGTAATTTAAATACTCCAATTAATACAGGATTGTATGGTTTTATGCCCCCTACACACGGTCGGAATTTCCGATGGAAAATGTCCTATCGGACCATGTTGTCGGAAAATCCGACCGTGTGTGGGCTCCATCGGACTTTTTCTGTCGGAATTTCCGACGGAAAAAAATTTGAGATCCTGCTCTCAAATTTTCCGACAACAAAAATACGATCAGACTTTTTCCGATCGCGTGTAGCGAATTCCGACGGACAAAGTGCCACGCATGCTCTGATCAAATTACAAGACCAAAGCTATTGGCTACTAGCCTCTACGTAGTTCCGTCGTATGCAACAAACGTCACCACGTTCAGAATGATCGGATTTTCCGACAACTTTGTCCGGCCGTGTGTATGCAACACCAGTGTCGGACAAAATCCGTTGGAAAAAATCTGACGGATTTTGTGGTCGGAATTTCCGACCGTGTGTACGGGGCATTAGAGTGTAGTGTAGGTACACTGTTGGCCTGTTCCAGCTTGATGGGTTGTTGAAGGATAAGTTGGAATTCAGGAAGAACTTCAATTCTCACTACAAGCTAGTGTGACCATATGTCAAGACTACCAGCTGGACCATACGTCAAGAATACCTGTTGTATAAAATCCATTTGTCTAGGGTCTAGAACACTGGTACCCAATCTGCTGTCCTTTGGCACTTTTTGTGTAGCCCCTCAGGGCTCCTGAAGACACTAATCTGTGTTTCCCTATTGCCCTGTTATAGCAGTGATTTCTAGCAGTCTTATGTATTATGTCACTCTTCCTCATATATGAATGTCTCCTAATTCATGTCCTTAGTTTCCAGCAACTACTAAAGCATTTTCACAGTCTTCGGACCATTTCTTGTATTACAGTGCCTTGAAAAATTCATTCATACCTTGCAATTGCAATTTTCCAAATTTTGTCATGTTACAACCAAAAACGGAACTGTATTTTATTGGAATTTTATGTGATAGATCAACACAAAGTGGCACATAATTGTGAAATGGAAGGAAAATGATAAATGGTTTTCAATTTTTTTTTACAAAGAAATCTGTGAAAAGTGTAACGTGCATTTTTATTCAGCCCCTTTTACTCTGATACCCCTAACTAAAATCTAGTGGAACCAATTGCCTTCAAAAGTCACCTAATTAGTAAATAGAGTCCACCTGTGTGTAATTTAATCTCAGTATAAATACAGCTGTTCTGTGAAGCCCTCAGAGGTTTGTTAGAGAACCTTAATGAACAAACAGCATCATGAAGGCCAAGGAACACACCAGGCAGGTCAGGGATAAAGTTGTGGAGAAGTTTAAAGCAGGGTTAGGTTATAAAAAAAATATACCAAGCTTTGAACATCTCACAAAGCACTGTTCAATCCATCATCCGAAAACTGAAAGAGTATGACACAACTGCAAACCTACCCAGTAATGGCCGTCCACCTAACCTGACAGGCCAGGAGAGCATTAATCAGAGAATCAGCCAAGAGGCCCATGGTAACTCTGGAGGAGCTGCAGAGATCCACAGCTCAGGTGGGAGAATCTGTCCACAGGACAGCTATTAGTCGTGCACTCCACAAATCTGGCCTTTATGGAAGAGTGACAAGAAGAAAGTCGTTGTTGAAAAAAGACATAAGAAGTCTTGTTTGCAGTTTACGAGAAGCCATGTGGGGGACACGGCAAACATGGAAGAAGGTGCTCTGGACAGATAAGACCAAAATTTAACTTTTTGGCCTAAAAGCAAAACTCTATGTGTGGTGGGAAACTAACACTGCACATCACCCTGAACACACTATCCCCCCTGTGAAACATGGTGGTGGAAGCATCATGTTGTGCGGATGTTTTTCTTCAGCAGGGACAAGGAAGCTGGTCGGAGTTGATGGGAAGATAGATGGAGCCAAATACAGGGCAATCTTAGAAGAAAACCCCGAATAAGACTTGAGACTGCAAAAGACTTGTTGGGTAGCTCCCCATCTTCATGGTGAGCTTCCCAACACAAGCAATCAGACTCAAGTAATGATACAGTACACCTTGATGACCCGTGAAAACTCATGCCCAGTACCCCACCAATAAAACAATAAAAATATGACTAGTATGAAAAGTTTTTTAATTAACCTTTCTGGAAAGATATGTTCTCCTTAATGCACTTCCTGGGGAAGTTCATCTAGGACTCACTCTAATTCAACATTCAGTGAAGTTGCTCTGACTGCACATGGTAAATACAGTATATGCAATGGTTATCTGTAAAAAAATATATAATGTTGAAGCTCTAAGCCTCATATTTAAACTGTGGGGGGGGGGGCTTTTGATTTTGATTTGCACTGTTGAAGCTGGACCCTCTGATGTTCATGTAATGGTGGCAGGCTCACAGGGACAGAAGAGAAGTTCATGCCATGGACTATTACTGTAATTTTATGAGTGAGCTCTGTTCCCTTTTCTTTTCATTTACAATAAAAAAAACTACCTTAGTTACCTACTTCATATGCAAATATGTTTCTAAAGTAAAACTGGAGTTTTAGAGAACACTGCCGTTACGCGGCTTTTGTTTTGTATGCCATCTGTTTGTTCTGGTTTTAGGTTGTGTGATGTTGCTACATGATATTATATAGAATGTTTGTCATGCAGCTGCTGCAAATGACATGGGACTTTCCATGCAGTGGTAGCCATATTCAAAGGCTGATGTACAAAAGTCTTGAAAATGGAATTCCCAATAAAAGTGTAGTAGTTGCAGCAGCAATCAATCAGATTCCTTTTTTAAATTCTTCAGTGATTTAAAAATTAAAACAGATAAGCCCTACGTGGAGTGAGTTAAGTTCATATACCAGTAGAATTTAACTTGAAAATTGGTTTTCAGGATGTTCGATCACTTTGATAATAGTTATTGGACAGAATTCTAACTGTGAATGTGGTTTTCGATCAGGAAAAACTATACTTATTGTAAGGTACAAAAGAAAACAGTTTAATACTTCTGGGATTCCATTCAAGTGGCAGGTCTGGACAAAATTTTAAGGGGTATCAAATTAAGTTAGTTGACTCTGATGGCAAGATCGCATGCCCTAATGAATAATTTTTCCGAATTTTTGTACACATATTCAAATGAAATTATACTGTTCTATGGCCAGTTTTCTAACAGTCTTAGTACAATTAAGAATACAAAGGCCAAAAAGAGTGCCAGACCAATGAGCTAACAAGGCTGCTATTTTGTTCTTTTTGTTCTTGGGCATTGTGTTATTTTTTCATCAAACAATTAATTTTTTTTTTTCTGCCATTTCCAGTCTTCCCAGATTTGTTCAATATTTCAACCCTAAATAAGCGGAATAACTCTGAACCCCCAAAACCTGTTTTGTATTATTTTTCTGAACAAGCTCAAACATTATTATTATTATTGGGCACCCTGTTTGTGTTTGTGACCTCCAATTATTTGCCAGAAAACTGATTCTAAAACAGATGTACTCCAAAGATATACCCATTAAACCTAAATTAGAATTGCAGAAACTTAAACCCCCAGATACTCTAATTGAACTACTAGAGGAAAACGATACCCCAGATTTAATTGATCAGATTGATTTAGAGCATCTGCTCGGACGCTTTGATCAAACGGAACCCCCCACCGCCACCTTCATGTATTTCTAAAAAAAAAGGTCAGATAAGTTTCCCACTCTGAATACAAATTGAAATGTGTTAGCCTTTGTAAAACTTACTGGGAGTGAGATCTGTAAAATCAAGACCTCCCAACACAGTCATGACAATATGTCCAGGGCAGAAAGAGAAGCATTGAGAGCACTAACAGAGAACTCCAGGATAACCATAAAACCCTCTGACAAAAGGGGTATTATCATTGTCATGGATAACGAAATGTATGTGGACATGTGTAATAGGATTTTAAACAACAACAAATGGTATTGTAAAATTCCATCTACCAGAATTGAGAAATTTCACCAGGAGTTTTACTCCTTGGTTGACCGTGCATATGCTGAAAATATTCTTACTAAATCAGAATGGGACTACATACTGACCCAACTACCACGCATGCCCACATTCTACTCTCTACCAAAATTACACAAATGCATGCACCGCCCGTCAGGGAGGCCAATTATATTAGATAATGGTTCAATAACTGAAAAGCTAAATGGATTTCTGGATGGAAACTTACGCCCCTATGTAACTAATCTACCAAGTTACATACGGGACACTATGCATTTATTGTAGAACATTGATGGACTGTGCATTTCCTCCACATCGGTCCTGGTGGCCATAGACATGGAGGTTTATACAGCTCTATACCACTCAATAAGGGCTTGGCCTGTATTAAACATATTATTTCTCAGAATTGCCGTTTTGAAAGTAAGACAAATTACTTCCTTTTGGGTGCCCTTGAGTTTGTACTCTACCACAGCTACTTCACCTTTAATGGTTCCCACTTCCTCCAGGTGCAGGGTGTCGCGATGGGGACTTCATGTGCCCCATCGTACGCCAACCTGTACCTAGGGGAGTGGGAACGAATGATCAACCAGTCAGAGGAAATGGCCCCCTTTATGAAGAACGTTGTCATATGGTATAGATGTATCGACGACGTGTTCCTCATGTGGGATGGGCCGTCTGACCAATTAGATAATTTCCTCCATCAACTTAACCACAATAATTTCAATTTAATGTTCACCATGACTTGGGATCGGCGTTCTATCACTTTTCTTGATGTTATCATTCACAAGGACGAAAATGGTCTACTCAGCAGTAGTCTATACAGGAAACCCATGGCTGGTAATTCTAAATTACACGCCAGCAGTTTCCACCCACAGGCATTCATTTCCTCTATTCCATACAGTCAGTATTTGAGGATCAGGAGAAACTGTTCAGACAATGAAATATTTAGAAGCGAGGCTAACTTACTTAGGGGAAGACTTTTGGCAAAAGGTTATTCAAACACGTGCCTAAAGAAAGCTTTTAAGAGGGCATGTACCAGGACGCGTAATTAACTGCTCTATAATCCCTCTTCTAAGACAAAATAAAAGAAATCCAATTTCAATTATAACCAAATTTTCAAACCAGCATAAAACCATTAGTTGTATTGTAGACAAATATTGGCATGTTCTAACCATGGACCCCATTATAGGTCCCTTTGTGACAGATACCCCATCTTTTACTTTCAGAAGGGCTAGATCTCTTCGAGACCAGCTAGTCTCTAGTGAGTTTAGGGGAGATGGACGCAGAGATCCATGTAAGCGTACACGAACCATCACCTGTGGTGGATTCAATTATTGCTAGTTTTTAAATACTTCAAAGAATATTCTATTATCCAATAGTGAGTGTTATAGACCAAGACACTATGCCAATTGCCAAACATGGGGTGTAGTGTATGTCATCCTTTGTGACTGTGCATGTTTTTATGTGGGTAAGACGATACAGGAATTTTGTCTAACAGATTATCGCCATATTACCTCAATGAGGATCTGTAATCCAAGTCTCCCCCTTGGTAGACATGTAACTGACATACATGATTGGGTTTTCCCAAGGATCTCCTTCCTAATCCTCAACAGTATACATCCTGGTATGCGGGGAGGGGATTGGAACATGATTTTGTTACAACACGAACAAAGGTGGATATTTCGCCTGAATGCGACTAAACCACCTGGGTTAAATGGAGCTATCTCTTTCAGACCTTTCTTGGAGGGTTTCACCTCAGGGGGATCTGAATGGGAACCCAATGATCCCAATTAATGACCCCTGAGTGAACAAATAACCTGAACTTTGCAGCCTCCTATTTGTCTATTTTCTGGCAATTGATTTATAACATGCCACTATATGTAGTATTTCTTTTTATATATTTCATTTCTCACTCCAGCAGTTATGATTTCTTAACAATTATTATCCATAATCTGCCAGTTATTCATTGTATAGAATTATATAACAACATAGTTCTGTGCCTCCTTATAATCTAATTATAGTATTTTATGTTTTTTGGGTCTGTGTTTTTGACATATTTGCCTCTGCCTTCCTGTTCATGTTCGGATGACTGGTCGCACTTCAAGCACCCGCTATTTGCTGTCCCTCACTCGGCGCACGGGGGCCGTTCATGCCTCGTATGACGTGCTTGGCCTCTTCCCCACTGGTAGTTGTGGAGCCACATTCATGTGGTCACCATGACTCTGGACGTGTGCCGCGAGACGCCGATGCAGAGTGGCATCGCCAATACATCACGTCTGCGCCACCGGGCGTCATTACGTCACCACGCTTCGTCTAGAGTCCCTTGATGCCAGATGTTCCCCACTCTCCATCGGGCAGCTTGGTGGAGGCGCCACTGCGCGCCTACGACTCAGGGGGTGCTCTGTAGATCTGGCCCCTTCCCACATTCTCACCAGGATTGGATACCAGCGATAGGGCACCACTCTTTCCACTGACACTAAGGATGGGACACTATTCCTCCCACTGACACCAATGATGGAGCACTATTTCTCCAAATGACACCAATGATGGGGCACTATTCTTTCCACTGACACAATCAGTTTGGCACTATTCTTCCCACTAATGCCAATGATGGGACACTATTCATCCCATTGACACCAACATTGGAGCATTATTACTCCTACTGACTTAAATGATGGCGCACTACTCCTCCCACTGACATTAACAATGAGGCACTATTCCTCCCACTGACACCAACAATGGGGTACTATTCCTCTCACTGACATCAGTGATGAAACACCACTCCTCCCACTGACACCAACAATGGGGCTTTATTCCTCCCACTGACACCAATAATGGGGCTTTATTCCTCCCACTGACACCAATAATGGGGCACTATTCCTCCCACTGACACCAATAATGGGGCACTATTCCTCCCACTGACACCAGTGATGGGGTACTATTCCTCTTTCTACTGACCACAGGCACTATGTCCTTTTTTTTTATTCCCACTGACCACAAAGTCAGTGGGAATATTTTCTTGCTAGCCAAATCACAGTAAATTGGCTCTTTGTTTAGAAAGTTTGGACACCCCAGGACTAGGAGATAATGCCCATTATCTATAGTGTTCTGCTGAGATACATCCTTGTGTCCCAGTCTGCGAGCAGTTTTTCAGACGTTTGAATGTCTGAACAGTGAACGTCTATTTTGTAATTTTCTTCTTAATGTATGACCAGCTTTATACATAATTCCGGGGCAGTGCCTAAAAGACAAACAAACCAAAGCAGTTGAATGTGCAGCACAGAAAAAATTAAAGTACTTAATACCGAACATCGTCGTTACAACCCTGTAATGTTATATTTTATTTATAAGTTTATTCCACAGCGCTGGACGATGAAAGTGGCAGATAGTTGTAGACAGATGAAGTCAGGGAATACTGGTGATCATTCCTATTACTGTGCAATCACCATCACACAACATGAAGGCTCATTCAATACGGCAATGCGTCCTGTTGTCAGAGACTACAAAGGCAGTAACCCATAGCAGCCAGTCAGAATGTAAGGTTACTTGGTGACTTGCTTATAAAGTAAATTGAAACCTGGTTTGTTGCTTTTTTTTTTTTTTGGTACAATGCCTTTGCAAACTGCACTGCTTTATTGTCCTATCTCCACCATGATGGTGGAGTTATTTTAACCATTCCTAAAGGCGCAGTACTTATCAAGTCGTACAGGACAATGGTGTTTTATTATATGTGCAGAACGTTTCTGCTTATTTGCTTTGCTGTCCAAATTAGCTTTTTTTTTACAGTGTGTTGATCACTAGTGAGAACTCCGCTCCAGATAGTTACTGGTCTCAGATTTAAGCCGATGAAACCAAGTGAATTAGTAAAGGGACTCCTGCATCCTCCGATCCTTAACCACTTACTGACCACACATAGTACATTTGCGTCATTACTTTGACGTTAAATACCGACTGTTTATTTTACATAGGTCATACTACACTCCCGAAAAACAGTTTAGATGGAAATGTAAAGAATCACCCCTATGTTCAAGATGTAAAGGTACACCCGCTAATCTAGTGCATATGTTGTGGAGGTGCCCAAAGCTCCGTCGTTATTGGCGGGACATAATTAAAAATATAAATAATATATTGGGTATAAATGTAATATTGGATCCTAAAATGTGTCTGTTAAATATAGTAAAAGAACCCAATATATTGGAAAACACCTATGCCATAATAACGAGATGCCTGTTTCAGGCACAGGAAATTATAGCGCAGAAATGGGTTTCTAAATACCCGCCAACGTTGGAGGAATGGAGGATACAAATAAGAGAAACTATGGCTAAGGAGAAATATATTTATCTACATAGAAATAATCAAAGCAAGTATGAAGCCATTTGGAATGGATGGGGAGAAGTATAGGACTATGGTGGATGTTGGCTATGAGGGGATGGAGGGGGGTGAGGGGAGGGGGGTGGGGGGGGGGGAGAGGAGATTAGATAGGTGGAGGAATAGGGGAGGAGGAAGGGGAACTTATACATCTTTGTTTTTGTCTTGGGATTTGGATGGTATCTGGATAGTGTGTATCTAAGGATGTATTTGGAATGTGTATTTTGTATGTCTGTAAAGAATAAAAAAAAAAAAAAAATACCGTTGTTTTGACAGCAGCTAGCTGCCATAATCACTGAATTATTTTGTACTGTTGGCTATTCTGCGTCTGACAAAAGTGATCGCATCAGCGGATTTGTAATGAGATCACTTTTATAGGCAGTGGGAGAGGTGACAACCCCTCCCGCCGCTTCCTGGTCATCTCTGAGCTTACCGGACCTGTGAGCCCGGTAAGCCCGGAGCGAATCCACTCCGTTCTGATCCGCTGGATGCCTGGGCAGGAGGCCGAGTGAGGGCAAGATGGCCCCCGCTCGGCTCTATGGCCCTGGAGGACTGGAGCAACGTTTTGCCTTAAAGGCAAAATACAATTTATTTATTTTTTGCTTTTAAAGGTAAATGAGAGATCTGGGGTCTTTTTGACCCCAGATCTCTCAATAAACAGGACCCGTCATGCTTATTTATATTACAAGGGATGTTTACATTCAAGTCATACATGCTCAGGTTTTATTCTGTCAGATGAACAAAATTCACTAGTTTTACAGTATGAGGGTCTAACTAAACAATCAATTCATATTAGATCCAGTCAGGTAGACCTACTGTCCCTGTATGTCAGGTCAAAAATGAACTGTGCATGATCAGATTCTTAGATATTGTTGTATTTTGTCCCCTCAGAAAGTAGAAATTTTCTGAAATTTTGTTTCCATTCACACTTGTGCATTTGTGGCACAGTTAAGGAATAGGTTCCTATTTAGTTATTTGTCCTTCACAGCCTGGCACACAGGTAAGTTACTTACCTTCAGCTCTGCTATCAAGCCCTTCACTGTGCATCTCTGCTTGACACCGCTTTGCCTTAGCTTGATAATACCAAAATAAGTACAGTGCCTTGAAAAAGTATTCATAACCCTTGAAATTTTCCACATTTTGTCATGTTACAACCAAAAACATAAATGTGATTTATTAGGATTTTATGTGATAGACCAACACAAAGTGGCACATAATTGTCAAGTGGAAGGAAAATGATAAATGGTTTTCAACATTTTTTACAAATAAATATGTGAAAAGTGTGGGGTACATTTGTATTCAGCCCCCCTGAGTCAATACTTTGTAGAACCACCTTTCACTGCAATTACAGCAGCAAGTCTTATTGGGGATGTCTCTACGAGCTTTGCAAATCTAGAGAGACATTTTTGCCCATTCCTCTTTACAAAATAGCTCAAGCTCTGTCAGATTGGGTGGGGGGGAAATTTTCAAGTCTTGCCACAGATTTTCAATTGGATTTAGGTCTGGACTTTGACTGGGCCATTCTAACACATGCATATACTTTGATATAAACCATTCCATTGTAACTCTGGCTGTATGTTTAGGGACGCTGTCCTGCTGGAAGGTGAACCTCCGCACCAGTCTCAAGTCTTTTGCAGACTCTAACATGTTTGCTTCTAAAATTGCCCTGTATTTGGCTCCATCTATCTTCCCATCAACTCTGACCAGCTTCCCTGTCCCTGCTAAAGAAAAGCATCCCCACAACACGATGCTGCCACCACCATGTTTCACGGTGGGGATGGTGTGTTCAGGGTGGTTTTCTGCCACACATCGCATTTTGCTTTTAGGCCAAGAAGTTAAATTTTGGTCTCATCTGACCAGAGCACCTTCTTCCACATGTTTGCTGTGTCCCCCACATGGCTTCTCGCAAACAGCAAACAGGACTTCTTATGGCTTTTTTTCAACAATGTCTTTCTTCTTATCACTCTTCTATAAAGGCCAGATTTGTGGAGTGCACGACTAATAGTTGTCCTGTGGACAGGTTCTCCCACCTGAGCTGTGGATCACTGCAGCTCCTCCAGCGTTACCATGGGCCTCTTGGCTGATTAATGTTCTCCTTGCCCGGCCTGTCAGTTTAGATGGACGGCCATGTCTTGGTAGGTTTGCAGTTGTGCCATACTCTTTCCATTTTCGGATGATGGATTGAACAGTGCTCCAGGAGATGTTCAAAGCTTGGGATATTTTTTTTATAACCTAACCCTGCTTTAAACTTCTCAACAAATTTATCCCTGACCTGTCTGGTGTGTTTCTTAGCCTTCATGATGATGTTTGTTCACTAAGGTTCTCTAACAAACCTCTGAGGGCTTCACAGAACATCTGTATTTATACTGAGATTAAATTACACACAGGCAGACTATATTTACTAATTAGGTGACTTCTGAAGGCAATTGGTTTCACTAAATTTTAGTTAGGGGTATCAGAGTAAAGGGGGGTTGGATACAAATGCACGCCACAATTTTCAGATATTTATTTGTAAAAAAAAATTAAAACCATTTATCAATTTCCTTCCACTTCACAATTATGTGCCACTTTGTGTTGGTCTATCACATAAAATTCCAATAAAATACATTTAAGTTTTTGGTTGTAACATGACAAAATTTGGAAAATTTTAAGGGGTATGAATACTTTTTCAAGGCACTGTAGATATGAGATGCTGGTCTTTGATCTAATTGTCCATCAGAACAAAAGATGTTGGTTGTGCTTGATGACTACATCCTGACAGCCTCCCAAGGGATGATGACCTCCCAGATTAAGAAATCCAGCCGCACAAACATTTCCAACACATGTCTATCATGACCTAGAATACTCCCCAAGGAACGTTTGATTTGAGTCCTATAGGAAGCTCTGTCATCTACATTTGAGCCCTGATGAAGAAGAACGTTGACCCCCAAAATGCACTGGAAACCTTTTTATTTTTCTGCTACCACATTGTTATCTAAATAATTATAGACTCTCAAGACGACCATCTGGTGCTCTTTCTGTGGATTTCGTTTTTCTTGAAAATAGTCACAATCGACCCTGAACCTGTCATGCATGCACTTGCTTGTTTGTTCCTATGACTGGGTCCATTTTCATGAAGTACACAGCCATCCATAGGAGCATGCACCCAGCCCTTGGAATAAATAAGGAATGCAGCACAATAGACAAAGGTATGTACTTGCCAATGTGTAACATACTAAAGGGGTAGGACTTAAAAAAAGTAAAGCACTCCTTTAAACGCTTGTGAAATGATGTACTAAATGCATGATGAGAACAATACCATTTTATGCAATTGCACTGTAGCATTTTATTTATGCAATACTAATGCCGCGTACACGCGGCCGGAATTCTCGTCGGAAAAAGCTCTGATGGTTTTCCCGTCGGAATTCCGACGGAATTTTGCTCAAACTGTCTTGCCTACACACGGTCACACCAAATTCCGACGGTCAATAACACCACTGCATACAACACGTTCGACTGCACTATAAAAGGGAAGTTTAATGCTTCTGAGCATGTGTCGAATTGTCTCCGAGCATGCGTCGGAATTTTGCGTGTCGGAATTGCATACACACGATCGGAAAATCCGGTAGAAAGGTTTTCCGGCGGAAAAATTAAGAACAGGTTCTCAAAGCGACCTGCTGTGGTTAATATGCAGCAGGGCAACCACTTGGCATGGGACCCAGAAGACAGTGGCAATCATTGTCCCTTCTCTTTACCTCATCCAATCAGAGACGGCCTTGCATTTATTGATTAAAAAAATGTGAGGCATTATGTGAATGGCCCCTGTGCAAAGCAAGTGGCCCCCTGTGGTTACTATACATCCAGAACCTGGAAGGCAACTACTACAGTGCTTTCCAGCATCCACAGTAGAGATTGACCGAACACCCCGCCTGTTCAGTTTGCAGCAGAACGCCTGAACAGAGGAAAAGTTCTGACCCGAACGGCGAACCCCATTGAAGTCAATGGGAGCCGAACACTTAAAACCAAAAGTGCCCATTTTGAAGGCTTATATGCAAGTAATTGGCCATAAAAGGTATATTGGAGTCCGGGTACTGCCCTGGGGTATCAATTCAAACATTTTTTTTTAAATAGTTTTTTCAGGCACAGTAATTTTAATGATGCTTAAAGTGCTTTAAATATAGTGCCTTAGTCTGCCTGTAAAGTGGTGCATCTGTAGCATGCATAGAACATGCTGCAGCAAAAATTACATGCCAAGGTGCTCTTTGGGCGGAGGGGGGGCAGAGCCCTCCCTGCCCCAAAGCAACCACCCCCTATGTTAAGGGCATGTGGCCTGGTATGGTTCAGGAGTGGAGGGGGACTCGCTCGCCATGCCAGGTTGCATGCTCGGATAAGGCTCTGGGATGGATTTTGGGAGGGACCACACTCCTTTTTTTTTTTAAATAATTTGGTGCAGGGTTTTTTTACTATTTTTTACTCGCAAATTTTTTTTTATTTTTTTATTCAGCTGTCAGTGGGGAAGCCCATTGACAGCTGATGACTTATCGGTTGTTAAGGATACCTTAAAGACACCGCGGCCAGCTTCCCAGCCCCTCTCCTTAACAACCATCTTTTACTGCACTCTGGCGCAGAATGCAATGTGCAGCACGCAATGCATTGCAGGATGTTCGGCAGGGCGAACACCCGCCAAACACCCTGCAAATTCGGGGGAGAACAGCCAATGTTTGGCCCAAACTCATGCTCAGGTTTAACCATTCACCTAACTCTAAGTCAAGTAAATTCAGCTGATCTCTGTGGCAGTGTTTTTTATAAATTAAAAAAAAATATATTTTTTCTTCTAACGCAAAGCAAATAAATAGTAACGAAAATACAATGTTTATGCTTTAGTGCCTTAAGCCTACAGCCTGCTGAGTTGTATATAAAGTACTCTTTATATAGCAATATATTATATTAGTATATCAATAATTTAATAGTATAATATATTATTTGCATCTTTATATATTAATATATTAGAATTTGTGGCTTTAACTAAAATGTTTAGAACTCATGGAATAGTTGCAGTGAACATGGCGCAGCCTTCGTTCCTTGTCCACTAGCGCTGACTGTTTGAGTTCTCAAGGAGAGAGGACAGAAAAGGACCTTGAAAGCAAATTTATGGAATCGGCAGACAACCCTTCACATCCTTCCCGAGAAAGCCGAACATGCACATCTCCCCTCATTGCTATGTGAAAAAACATTACCTGTGAGTGACCTCATTTATGCCCCAACAGAACATCATTACAAAACGCGGTGATATATACATATGTAGGTTTTTTTATTCCTTTTCATTTCAGACAGCGCTTAACCCTCTCTGGTCTTTTGTTAAACATTAGAATGTTTTTTTTCTCTTTGCCATAGTCAGCTTAGAAAGCAATTTTAGATGAAAAAAGTTTATTGGACAAAGGAAAAAAAAAAAAAGACGCATATTTTCATTATAATTTGCACTCTACATTACACATATCCAGTCTGGCATTATATCAAGTGTAATATCCATGAATTTTTAATCAATGTGTGTTTCTATTAGGTAATTGGGAGTCATGTAGACTTTTTTTTTGTCTTTGCTTTAGTCCCAGCCCTCCCTTCTTAGCCTTGCCGAGACCACTTAGCTCCAGCAGAGGTTTAGGGACGTTTGCTAGGTTTAGCTGGTGAGTGATCACATATTTCTTCGGCTTGGCACGGCAACATTTCTGAAATTAACGGTATCTATAAAGAATGAATGCCCATATCAGCGTAACCACCCTGCTCTCTCAGCAGTTCTAATACTTGTCTCCGACACGATTCCTGGAATAAGAGCAGATGAAGGCTTGATTTTCTGCCACCGCTGCAAGTGGCTGGTGGGCTTTTAAGTGCAGATTGACGTCTACCGCTGTGGACGAACACCGGCCAGCACAGTGAAAACCAACATTCATATAGAGAACACGAGTACGAAAATGTAAAAAAAAAATATGACATTTCTCCAGTTTGTGATAAAATTAATAAGATAAAAATTAGCCGGTATTATAGTGCGTGATCGTTTTCATATTGATTAAAGCATAAAATAACTAAAATTAGATAAGAAGGCTGCATTAAAGTAGGCGTGAACCCTACATGAATTACATTTAGCTTGCTAAGATCTGTATATTATAATCAATTGCCTTTTTTAAAATGAAATACTTATTTTCACCTTTTTTTTCTTACAATGTTATACCTCAGTGCTACTGATCTCTTGTTAATTGCCCTCTATTGATGATTGTGTGGCATTCCTCAGGGTGAGCTTCTTTTACTGGTGATAACAGTGGACCATGCCCGCGTAATTGTTTTTTTTGTTTTTTAATAAATTCTTTGTTTTCAGCTTTTTTTTTATAGTTTACAAGATAAAAGTACAAAAAGTACAAAGGTATAAGTATTTGGATACAGTCATTGAGTACAAAACAATATAATTTTTCATATAGTTCCAGGAGACGACAGACGAACAGGTATACCCTATTTATATTTTCTCTAATAGATTAAAAAAAAACAGTGCATTACTTAGAAAGAGCCTTGGGGCCATTCTAAAAAAATTTCAACAAAATTCTGAGTTTCAGAGTCAGAATTCTGCTATAAGAAGTATTGTGAGATTAAAAGTCCAGTTTGTGTTAATATTAATAAGATAAAAATTAGACGGTATTATAGTGAGTGATCGTGTTCACATTGATTAAAGCATAAAATAACTAAAATTGGATAAGAAAGCTGCGTTAAAGTAGGCATGAACCCTACGCAAGTTACATTTAGCTTGCTAAAGAGCTGTATATTATAAACAATTGCCCTTTTTTAAATTGAAATACCTATTTTCACCTTTTTTTCTTACCATGTTATACCTCATTGCTACTGATCTCTTGTTAATTCCACTCAATCGATGACTGCGTGGCATTTCTCAGGGTGGGCTTCCTCTTAACTGAAAACAGTTAACCATGTCCGTGTATTTTTTTTTTTAATACATTCTTAGTTTTCAGCTTTTTTTTTAATAGTTTACAAGAGGAAAGTACAAAAAGTACAAAGGTATAAGTATACGGACACAGTCATTGAGTACGAAACAATATAATTTTTCATATAGTTCCAGGAGACAACAGATAAACAAGTATACTCTATGTATATTTTCTCTAATAGATTTAAAAAAAAAATTGTGCATTACTTAGAAAGATCCTTGGGGCCATCCTAAAAATTTTTCAACAAAATTCTGAGTTTCAGAGTCAGAATTCTGGGAAAAAAAGTCAGAATTCTGAGTTTAAAAGTCAGAGTTTCTTCCATACATTACAGCCCTACCTGCATACATTCATTATAATAAAATGTATTAAGGGATAAATGTGTCTTGTACTCTCCTTAGTACATGGTCTTTAGAATCGTGCCTTAAGCCCAGTGGAGCAATCAGTAGAAGAGAGAAGAAGAGGACATCCTAAGAGGGGGAAAAAAGTTGGGGGTCAAAGTATTTTGATGCTTTACTCATTAAGTTCTCATCAGGGTCACCTTTCCCAATTACCTGAGTCTAGAACAGGCTAGTTAGAGAAAAGACATTAATTTCTCTTGCATTTTGTGTTTTCAAATGGCTGCTTGTAGCCTCCATAAGAAGCCTACTAGGGGAATTTAGCAAAACTGGAGCAGCTAGAATCTGGAACAGCTGTGCATGGCATCAGCTTCTATCTTCGGCTTGTTCAGGTAAACCTCTAAAAACTAAGGATATAAGCTGATTGGTTGTCACGCACAACTGCTCCAATTTTGAAAAAATCCCCTCTATGTTCTTGGGCTTCAGATGGAGCCCATGGGCCATGTAGGAGTAGAGTTGGAAGACAGAGATGGAACGTTGTCACCCCTTAACAGGAAGAACCTAAATAAAGCCTTTCATGGCGGGATTTTGAGGGATTATTGTTATTTTTTTAATGTATTCTTTATTTATGAGTATCATCAATATCATAAACAGTTTGTATCATATAACAGGGGTCATTGCATCAACACAAGATAACAATGCAGACAACTGTCTTATGGTATAAAAGTTTTCTAGAGACAAGGATTATATTAATGAAAGATGTAGATTTAACATTTTAGAAAATTGCTTTTTAAATGATAGTAACATGTTGAGGCCTACAGTATATGCGATTTTATTAACTGGGCTTACATCTACTTTACTAATTTATAAAATATTTTGTATATTGACATATTGTAACCTGTACAATGTGGGTATGATTGTGCTTGGACATATTTTCTATAGTTCTTTTGGTGATTGGGCTTATATCAATTTTAATCATTTATAAAATATTTTGTACTTCAATTTCCTTTTTGTTGTTTTAGTGATTAGGCATATATCTGCTTTAGTCTTTTATAAAATACGTTGTAATTTGACAGAACTTGTACAGTGTAGGTATAATTGTGCTTAAATATATTTTCTTTAGTTGTTTTAGTGATTGGGCTTATATCTACTTTAATAAATTATAAAATGTTTTGTATATCAATTTTCTTTAGTTATTTTGGTGATTGGGCTTATACCTACTTTAATCCTTTAAAAATTATTTGTATATATTGACAGCACATCAAACCAGTAAAATGTAGGTATGATATTTTATTTTTAGTTCTAGCTGACCATTTTTAATTTAGATGGCATTTAAAAAGATACAATTTTTATTTTTTAATTGTTTCTGAATGTTCTCAAAATGTGGCTGATTGACCACGGTCATTATTAACTTACGGGACTCATTTCTAGGGCACTGATTAGCAGTTTTCTCTCGCATGTTATCCCTGCCAACTAAATAGCTGTCTCTTTGACATGTCATGTCATATTCATTCCAACTAAAACAGTCTTTGTGCTGTTTTTGGATCAGCTAGAAATTGTAAGTCAAGAGACCAAGCAAGAATTAAAATAAATAACTGCGAACGCAAGTTAACACTTGCCACTTTGTCACATTTTGCAAGCTAATGCAAATAAATTGTGATTAGTCCTTGAATTTTCCATAGTTTTTTTTATATAAATATATATACGTATTATATTCTTAATGCAGGTTAAAAACATTAAAGTGAACCTGTTTTTACATTTCCATTATAAATAATGCATAAATAGCCACTGCAATTGTCCACATTTACTTTCATTATCATTAATATTATTGTTTTTATTTAGCCAATAGTTCATAATCAGTTTAGATTAGCGGAAGGTTTTCTGTAAATGAAAAGGAAAGTAATCTTTTCTGATTTTACATGGTATTCTCAGAACTAATTATTCCTTTATTTGGAAAATAATTCCCTGTAACAGAACTCATTAGGTTGTGCTTCTCAGACCTACATATACATATTGTGAGGCACAAATATCTGAAAGCCTAAACAAAATCATTTGTAAGTGCTGAAAATATTAATGATGACGACCAAATATTGCTGTGTCTCCAGAAGTATAACTGTGTCATTTTTATATCTGGGGAATTGCATTTTTAAGGTGTACCTTTGTTTGTCCCTGATTTGATATTTGTTAGGGCATTAAAAATTTACAGAAATCATTTTCTGTGTTGGCTTTCATCAGTTGTGAAAGGATTTAATGAACAACAGAACCAATACAAAGTGTTTTTTAGTAAAACGCATTTTAAAAAAACACAATATTTCTTGACATGGCGAACTCAAACATTTTCATGGTCATTATGGCATTCTTATAATCAATTGTTTTTGGGGGATTTTTTTTAGAACTCTTTGCTTTTTAAGGTGAAAAAAATGTTGGGATACTCACATCAGTGATGTTAAAAGGTCCTATACAGAATCATAGCTCCTAACTGTCCTTCATTTGGGGGGACTGTTCCACTTTTTGTGCCAAATCCTTCTGTCCCCCTTTTGAACCTTGGTTTTCACTCTTTTTAGTCTGATGTACAGACCTCTGTAAAAATATATTATTTCATATATTAAGGGCGCACTTCAGACCTATGCAATGTGTTAAAAAAGACATGGTAAAACGTGCTTCGGTTTGGCCCAAAACCAAGTTCAGCCGAACCTGGAAGAGAGCCGTCATTGCTGGGCTCATCAGCTGTGGGTGGGAGATTCCCTGCCCCTCAAAGAGGCGGGGATTCTCATGACTTCATTGATCTAATATGGGCACATGGCCATATTAGGTCAATGTCACTGATCTAATATGACCATGTGGCCATATTAGGTCAATGATGTCACAAGCATCCTTGCCCCTTTGTATGCAAGCAGCTGCGAGACAGGGAATCTCCCTCCACATCTAATTAGCCCAACAATGACAGCTAACATCCGGGTTCGGAACAAACTAAGTTCACTGAACCCATGCTCATCCCTTTTTGTGTTGTGTTGGCAGCCTTGTCATATGCATCTGCCTACATACTTTGTGCAAAAAAATCATCCTTCTTTCTACACTCAGAAAGTTGTGCTATGGAAATTGTTGCATGCACTATATCTCTAAGCTATCACAGTGCAGAAAACAAGATAATGCGTAGGTCAGTAGACAGAAAATGTACCTCCCTTCCAAAGCCAAAATCACCCCCTTTCCCCAGTAAGTCTTCCCCAATGCAGCCCCAACAACCACCCCCAGTACAGCTCTCCTGCCTGTATAGACATCGCCCTTCAGTCCAGATTTCCCAGTAAGTACAAATCTTCTTCCTAGTAACTTCTCCTCCCCAATGCAGCCCCAACAACCACCCCCAGTACAGCTCTCTTCCCTAGTACAGCTCTCCCAACCATTGCAGATCTTCCCCAATTCAAATCAACCCCACAAGAGATGTGGTGCACGCTCGGATGACTGGCAACTATCAAATGCTGCACCACGGACACTCTGGAGGGGGTTTGACTCCATTAGCCCCTTCCCCTTCCTTATATATGTCCCTGACTGCATTAGAAAATAATGATCAGACTATCTAAGGGTAGAATATAGTTATTGTTTATAGCGACCACTATAAACTTTGAAAATGGGACAACTAAAGAGTGATTCTGGTTCTCACAGGCAGTAAGATTTTTCTTCAGCTGCCTTAATAACAACTCCCTAATATAATTGGTGCCAAGAAAGGCAAATCACCTTTTCTTTCTATACATATTAATGATATGTGTGTGTCTGTATATAATAACACTGTATGTATATCAATAATTATCTTGCTTTCGACCAATCCTTTCTCTCAGATGTTCATTGAATACAATATGAGACATGATTATATCTTCTTTATTTATTCATATTAATTTTGTATTGTTACGCAGAGTATAGATATTTGGGTTATTTAGACAGTCAGTGACACATAGTAACAATTGTTTCAGGAACTGTTGTCTGCATTCTGGAAATATATGTGTTTATACTCATCTATACACAAGATTATCAGACCTATCAAACTAGATTATCAGAAGACTTTTATCCTGGCTGATATTCTGTCTTGGCCTGGTGCCTGGAAGAAGACCAGCATGGACATTGTTAGCAATCACATTCTCCCTGTCCTGGGATAAATGGCATAAACACCACAAAGCCTATAGCTTGAGACTGGAAAACGGAGGTTCTAGCAGATGTTAGTGAAGTACAACTCCCAGCATACAGTGTGAACTTCTGATTGTAACTGTGGGCACTCGCCTATCTATGTCTTCGTCTTGTTATCCTGTAGACCAGCCTTTCTCAACCGTTTTAACATGGAGGTACCGTTAAAATAATTGTCTGGTCTCAGAGAACCCCTACCAATAACTAATATATCTTCAGCCCTTAGTATATTAGTGTGAACAATAATTTTAATAAATAAAAGAATAAGGAATGTGGCATACTTGGTGAATATGATACCCAGAACTGCTTTAAAGGGAAAATGATTTCCATAATAATGGAATTAGTAATGATAATACTGACCAGAAAAAACAAAACCAATAAAAATGCAATGTTCCCTCACATTAGTGTGAGAATAAAGCCCACTACATTGATGATTAGTGAAGAAGTGTCCTCTTACACTGGTGGTCTTTGTAGTGCCGCCTTACATTGATGGTCAGTGTAGTGTCCCCTTACATTGGTCATTAGTTATCACACTTATTCTCTTACACTGGTGGTTAGTGAAATACTCCCTTGACTCGATGGTGAGTGACGAAGACCCCCCTTAGAATGGTACCCAATAGGTCTGATGAGGATGATAATTTAGAGCAGCCTTTCTCAACTGTGGTTCCATGGAAGCCCAAGTTTCCGGCAGAGGTTGCTAGAGTTTACTTGAGCAATGAGCAACTTCTTACTCTCAGATAGGTAACCACTGACATTAATGATCCTTTTACCTAGGGACATTCTTGTTACCACCATTGCAATGTGGCTGTTCTTCCACTGACCACCAGTGGGAAGAATGCTTCTCAGCTAAAAAGATCATTGGTGCCAGTGGTTACTTATCTGAGAGTAAGAAGTGTAGTGTCCTCTTACATTGGTGGTTAGTGAAACACACTCTTACACTGGTGGACAGTGAAATACTCCCTTGCTTTGGTAGTCAGTAAAGAAGATTCCCCTTAGATTGGTACCTAATAGGACTGATGACAATGATAATATATAACAGCCCGTCTTAACCAAGGTTCCATGGAATCCAAGTGTTGCTGCATAGGTTGCTAGGGTTTACTTGAGCAATGAGCAACTTCTTACTCTCAGATAAGTAACCATTGATATCAATGATCTTTTTACCTAGGGTCATTCTTCTTACCACCATTGCAATGTGGCTGTTCTTGCACTGACCACCAGTGAGAAGACTGTCCCTCAGCTAAAAAGATCATTGGTGCCAGTGGTTTCGTATCTGAGAGTAAGAAGTGTAGTGTCCCCTACATTGATCGTCTGTGTAGTGTCCCCTTACATTGGTGGTTAGTGAAATACAGTCTCACATTGGTGGTCAGTAAAATACTCCTTTGCCTTGGTGGTCAGTGGGGAAGACCCCCCCCCCCCTTAGATTGGTACCTAATATGACTGATGACGAAGATAAATTAGAGCAGCCTTTCTAAACCAAGGTTCCATGGAACCCCAGGGTTCATGCAGAGGTTACTAGTGGTTACTTGAGTAATAAGAAACTTCTTACTCTGAGATAAGTAACCACTGACATCAATGATCTTTTTATCTAGGGGCATTCTTCTTACCACCATTGCAACGTGGCTGTTCTTTCACTGACCACCAGTGGGAAGAAGGCCCCTAGCTAAAAAGATCATTTGTGTCAGTGGTTACTTATCTGAGAGTCAAAAATTGCTCATTGTTCAAGGAACTCCTAGGAATCATTGGAGGAACCTTAGAGTTCCACAAACCCTGATGGAGAAAGACTGCTATATAGATTTTTACAGAGTGATTGAGTGTTTTTTTTTCTGTGTGAGAATAGGGTATTTAAAAGTCAGCTCTATTTCGTATATTACAGGGTGGCTGGCAAATTAAATCACTTGCCTAAATGCCTAGAGGACTCCAATGCCCCACCTAACTGTAGCAGCCATTACAAAGCCAGGTAATGGTGTCTCACTTCCCTGTTGGATACTTTATAAGGTAGAATAAACACACAATTTGGGGATCCAGCTGTGAAAGATTGATACCTTTTTACCTTAGGAAGGGTCATTTAGGGTTTGAAAAAAAAAAAAACAGGAAGGGTCCTAAATTTTTTCAGTTTCATTTTTTTAGACTTAAACTTTTAAACTCCTTTCTAATTTAATAGTAATATAGTATTGTATTTACACCTCGGTAAGGTCTGTTTGCCCGGTCTCAAAAAACAATGCCAGTGACTTTTTCTCCCATATATACTGAAACAAAGTTTTGTCCCTTCCTCTCACAGAATGTCCTTCATTTCACGCAGGGGCCGCTCTCCGTCCCACCAGATGTGGGCTCTGTGCCACTTCATACTTTGGAGGATCATTAGCAGAAATCATTAGCTATAACACAACCTTCTCCATAAATCTCCACTGTACCTGAATCATTTGTCTGTGCTTAATTTCCATCTCCCTAATTTTATGATTTGTTCCTCATTTGATGAGAGTATTTTCCATTAATTGTGTAGTAAGTGGATCTCGTTTGAGCTAGTAGAATTTTTCCGCTCTGACCCCTTCATGCGGAGACATCAGCCAGCTTTTCTCTGCAGAACTGAGTGCTTTTAAAATCTTTTCTACTTCAACGTCTCTACCGAGTACGATGCCGCTCTTCCTAGGAAAAGTGTCTTTACAGCGACTCACGCAACGTGTCTCCCATCATTCTGAGCTAGCCTGACAACGGCTTCAGAGGTGCAGTTTGAAGACTATTATTTACAGTGAAACTGCGAGATCTTTAATGGCAGGACTGTTTCTAGAAAGAAGTGATCATCAAATATAGAATAAAAAATGTGTTCAGATGTAGCTTGTATTTTTTTATTTTTCATTGAGGTCTAGGGCCACTTTGAGCTTCTGCATGAAGTTGGCACAGCAATCTGGGGTCACCTAATGACATTTCATGTATTTAGGTGTTCTCATTGTTGTACTTCTTTTATTTTTTATCATTTCTATTTAAAGCAAGGTGAGAAGGCTTAAAGGGATGTGATCATTTTGGACATTTAGTGCAAAGGGAAAGCACCTGTGAAAAGGCTCTCTGCTCAACCTACTGATCCCAAAATACCCGGTGTTGGTTGGTGTCAGAGCCTAGGGGCATTGGTATCTTCCCCCCATTAATCATGTCACATTGCTTTGGCCAAGCGATTGCCCAGTAAGCCTTAGTTCTATCACATGGGAGGAAGTCACATGTTTTTCGAAACCAGGTGTTTTTGCACCAGTTGAGGTAGAGGAAGGAGTCGTGGGGGATTCCTTAAGGCATTAGTCAAACGTGTGTGTGCGAGACAGTGCTGGACCAATAAAAGTGGAGGGCATTTTTCTTCAAGGATGCAGATATTTAATCAAAGTAGAGAAGGGGTCCTCAAACTTTTTAAAAGGGGGCCAGGTCACTGTATCTCAGACTGTTGGGGGGCCGGACTCCTCGCCATCACAGAGCCCCTCCATCACAGATCCCCCCATCACAGATTCCTCTCCATCACAGATCTCCCCCATCACAGACTCCTCTCTATCACAGATCCCCCCATCACAGACTCCTCTCTATCACAGATCCCCCATCACAGATCCCCCCATCACAGATTCCTCTCCATCACAGATCTTCCCCATCACAGACTCCTCTCTATCACAGATGCCCCCCCTCACAGACTCCTCTCCATCACAGATCCCCCCCATCACAGATTCCTCTCCATCACAGAGTCCCCCCATCACAGACTCCTCTCCATCACAGATCCCCCATCATAGACTCCTCTCCATCACAGATACCCCCCATCACAGACTCCTCTGCAACACAGATACCCCCATTACAGACTCTTCTCCATCTCCCCCTTACAGATTCATCTCCATCACAGAGCCCCCATCAAAGAGCACGCCCATCACAGATTCCTCTCCATCACAGAGACTCACAGAGCCCCCCATCACAGATCCCTCTTCATCACAGATCCCTCTTCATCACAGATTCCTCTCCATCACGGAGCCTCACAGAGCCCCCCATCACAGACTCCCCCTATATCACAGAGCCCCCATATCACAGAGTCCCCCCCTCACAGAGCCCCCATATCACAGAGCTCCCATATCACAGAGCCCCCCCCCCCCCTCGCAGAGCACCCATTTTATGGACATAATGCAGCAAAATCAATACATGCACATAATACAGCAACCTCAATATACTTAGGACACCCAACGTTAAAGGGGATTTATTCTTCCAAAGCAAATACTCCTTTACAAACTGGTACTGGCTAGTATTCCAATGTTTCTCTGCTTCCTCAGTTTTTCTCCATCACTTAACTAACCAAAGCTGATGGAGAGCGGCAAGGGAGGGTCCAGACCACTGACACGCTCCTTATCAACTGATGATGCCTTTGGTCAATAGTAGGCTGGAAGCTAGAAAGTCGTAATGGTGGTAATGGTGTACAATGAAAACTTATGGCTTTGTGTAACTAAAAGGCAGGTTTCATTCACCCACCGGCTTGTATACAATTTTGGGGCAATTTTAAGGCGTTTTGCCAAAGCACCCTGGTTGAAAAAGGCTGCACTAGAGAACCTATGTTAAGGCCTGCTAAAGTCTAGCATCTTTTAAGGTCACTAGTAATGGCTGGCTTAGTTAAAAGGTGAGCATTAGTGGGTTGGGGGGCTTTTCAAAGATACTGTCACCTCATTCTGAATAGGCAAAGTGACAGTGGGGTTGATTTACTAAAACTGGTGCAGTGCAAAATCTGGTGCAGCTCTGCATAGAATCCAATCAGCTTCCACGTTTCTGTCAAAGCTTAATTGAACAAGCTGAAGTTAGAAGCTGATTGGCTACCATGTACATCTGCACCAGATTTCTCACTCTCCAGTTTTAGTAAGTCAACCAGAGTGTCTCATTAAAGGACTAAGCAAACTCTGGTAATAAAAGGGTTAAAAGCGCAAGGGTTAGCACAACACTAAAATCCATGGCTCTAAATTATTTCTTAAAGATGAACTTTACCCAATATTAAAAAAAATTAATAAAAGTCAGCAGCTTCAAATACTGCTTGGACATCTACCAGACAAAAAGGGATATCATTATAGGTTCTTGAGTTTGGACCCCTAAACATACATGTAGTGCCAACACTTTTCTAATTATTTTTACCTAATGTCTACTCATGTTGTATACATCAGAAAACTAAAAATGCTAAGTTTGGTTGTTTGTATAATTTTTGATGCATTAAACAGGCAAACTAAAGAACACTTAAGGGACTCTACATATGAGGGCCGCTGTTCTTCATTTGCTGATTGGATATCTAAGCCAATTCTGTATTCTAATGCAAGATTATACAGTTTTGTCAATTTTCTGGTTTAGAATACAAGTTATATGGAAAAAATAATACAACTTATATGGATAAAATAAACAAAAACAAAAAACAAATGTAAATAGCTAGTTAAACAAAGCATACGATTATTGGTGAGTAAGGATTTAGGGATTCAATGATCACAGAGCCATAAACTATTTTCTGTGTATGTAAATAGGATTCATTAAAGTGGACCTTATATCTTAATTATCTACTTTTTCTTTTTTACAAACCACTCAGCCCCAATTTGAAAAACATGCCAATAAAAATGTTCATACATTCACCACTCAGTCCAGCTGTAAATTCTAGAGTGATTCAAAGCTAGAGAGTGCCCACTGCCTCCAGGCATGTGCCCTTATGGGGGCATTGCTTAGTTGACAGAATCTACCCCCATCATTTGCAAACTTGCTGTAGAAGTTTCAGTTCATTAATGAAACCACATACGGTAAGTCAAAAAAAGTTATATAAAATATTAAGGATCTACTTTCTCAATATTAGCAGCCAGTTTAACCTATTTTAAAACCTGAAGGTGGCAGTGGTGCTATTAGTTAAATTGTTGCACCATCTTTAAAATTCTACCGTAGACAACCTACAATGAAAAAATAAAAAAATAACCATACACAGCAACATCTGTAAATTACAAGACCATTAGAAGAATAAAGCTAAAGCTAAGTAGTACACACAGTACAGTTCATATACAGTATTCCAACTGGTAAAGCTGAACCCCAGGCAGATATAAAAGATACAAGTTAAAGTGGAACTCAAATCTCAAAAGGGAGTTAGTCCCATTTCAACACCCCCTCCTCCCCAAGCAAAATTACGGGTAATTTTCTTCCCTAATTCTAATTTATTTTTTATTTTTGACCGGACCCCTGCTGCCGTTTCAGCCTAGTCTTGAATGACATCTACCTGGTCCTGCAGCCTCCTGGGATTCTTACAGGAGAAAACAGGGCTGGCACATAGAGTGGCCGTAGGGAGGGCCCTGAAGAGGCAGCCAGCTTAAAAGGACTAAGATGGTGGCAGAGGACCCGCTGTATGAGGGAATAGCAGATCTCAGAAGAATAATGCTAGATTCCCTGTGGGGGTGAGTATGTGTTTTTGAGAACTCAGGAATAAATATAATAGAGAAAAAAACATGGGGAGGGGTGGAAGAAGTTGAGTACCACTAATGCAGCTCTTTGTTTATCAATATGAAATGCATTTAATAAATGCCTATTTTTATTTTATACCAGCATTGTAAGCAGTGGCGGGCCATCCATTAGGGACACAGGGGCGCCCCCCCCAATCCCCACGCCCGTCCCCTAATCTCCATGCAGGGCACCAGACGCACGGATTTGAATGTTTTTTTTTTTTTTTAAACCCATGATTGGAGCCTGAGGCTGTAATTGGCTTTAAAAAAAGGGTCCACCAAGTTGTGTGACAATAGCAAATTGATATTCGCTATTGTCTTCCTGATTCTACTCACAGACAATCAGGAAGTGGGTCCTGAGTCTTAGGACTCCTGGCCAATTGGGTCTCAGGACCTACTTCCTGTTCAGCCTGGAGGAGAAGCAACTGCCCCGGCTCTTCCCTCGGCAAGCTGGAGCGAGGAGAAGCATCGACCTCCCAAGGTGAGGCCACTGATCGCTACCTTCACTCTCCCACGGGGGGGGGATAGGGTGTCACTGATCGCCGCCGTCCATATCCCATTGGAGTGGAGGGGGACTGATCACTGCCATCTGTCTCCCGCTGGGGGGCATGGATCACCGCCGTCCATCTCCCGCGCAGGGGGCAGGTTTGTTTGCCGCCCCCCCCCCCAAAATATTGAGCACCAGCTGCCAATGAGTTAAGTACCTTCCTAGGTATTAGCCTCTTGTAGTCCCTGTACAGCAGAGCTCAAACTGAGGGAGGAAGAAGCAGAACAATAAGCCAATGCTGTGCTACAATGCAAGGGGCATGCTGATAGGGAAAGAAAGACACATACATTAGCCCATCAGTCTGCTGCTTCTCATTTACTGTCGAGTCACAGACTGGGGGAGGGACAAGATCTGTAAGTGTTACTAAATGGCACCAGAGGAATGTTAGTTCTCCTCCACTGCCTGACGTTTGTGGAAGAGCTGTGTAAACCTCAGAACAAAACAGCTCTGATATACTCTATGTATTTCGTCTACCTAGCTCTTTGCTTGGAATTCACCTTTAAAGATAAAATTGACGGTAAGACACAAACTTCTGAAGGGATTTGCCTGCATTCAAGTCAACCTTTCTGGACCAGGGTGCCATCTGGGTTCATCAGGGGTGCCCTCAAACTACAGCACCCCTGACGATGACGTAATATATGCAGCATCATGTTTCTTCTGTTGCACCACATATGTGGCATGTGTTTGTGCTGAGAGCATGCTCAATAAGGCACCCCCTCCAGTACAAAGACCAAGCAGTCACCAACAGCTCCTGATCTCAGAGTAATGGTAAGACTGGATCCTTATCACCTGATCACTGTCATAGCCAATTGTTAGAGAAGTCTGTGAGGTACATGATCCAGCATAGAGCGGTCACCCTGCCGCAGTAAAAGTACATAGGGCGGACGTCAACTGGATAAGCAAAAAATGTTTCACTCCTAAAAATGGACATTAACGTAACGTATGTAAATGGATGGTATCTGTTTGCGATCATTCAATTTAAATGGATCTGGATGTTAAAGAAAAGGACCTGAATGGACATAGATGTAGGTTGATGTAAACAGATGATCATCCTTATACATCCTCCCGCCAATAGACATATTGTCAGGTCACCTACGTGACCAAGTGACTAGGAGCACACCACAGAGGGTGTGGACCCAACGACTGACTGCTGAGAGTCGATGGTTCTGAGAAGCAGCTACACAGGGTCAAAGCCACGGTCCTGGACCAGGAGCTAGAGCATAAGATTCCCCAGGGCACGGAAGTCTAAGAGCCAGCAGGTTTTCACCAGGGCCTCTGATGGTGAGGATGGATGGCAGCTGACTCCAGGTTACGACCCTCAGGGTCTCCAAGTTCACGCTCACAGCTGGCTCTGGTGGATGGAGAGGAAGCAGCAGTCCAGGGAAACAAGGAATAGTCAGGAGGACAAGCCAAAGGTTGGGGCAACAAACACACAGGAATGGTCAGAAGAACAAGCCAAAGTCGGTGTACGGGAATAAAACATAGAGCAAACGTCAAGAATCACCCAGGGAAGCCTTCATGCAGTTGCTCGGGCAAGCCTGGCTTGCAGTGCGCAGGGTTAAATAGTGTTTCCTGTTAGAGGCTGGGGTGGAGCCATGCTGAGAAAAGATTACCTAACCCCTTCCCGACCAGCCGCCGCAGTTGTACTGCGGCAGGTTGGCTCCCCTGGGCGAACCGACGTAACTGAAAAGTCGGTTTGCCTTCTGACCAAGCAGCACGATGCCTGAGCCGAGGCGACCGCCGGGCTCCCACGATCGCTCCACACAGAGATAGAATGGAGATCTGTCAATGTAATGAAAAAAAAGATCTACGTGCTGTCAGGGGTGAGGAGAGCGTTCTATTGTTCATACTAAGTATGAACAATGATCGCTCTCCTCACCCAGTCAGCCCCCTCCCCCCACAGTTAGAATCAATCCCTAGGGAACAAATAAACCCCTTGATCGCCCCCTAGTGTTAACCCCTTCCCTGCCAGTGACATTTACACAGTAATCAGTGCATTTTTATAGCACTAATCGCTGTATAAATGCCAATGGTCCCAAAAATGTGAAAAAAGTGTCCGATCTGTCTGCCATAATGTCGCAGTCCTGATAAAAATCACTGATTACCGCAATTACTAGGTAAAACAAAAATAATAATAAAAATGCCATAAATCTTTCCCCTATTTACTAGATGCTATAACTTTTGTGCAAACCAATCAATATACCCTTATTGCGATTTTTCGATTTTTATTACCAAGAATATGTAGAAGAATATATGTCGGCCTAAACTGAGGAAAAAATTTGCTTTTTAAAAAAAAAATTGGGGATATTTATTATAGCAAAAAGTGCAAAATATTGTGTTTTTTTTTTCAAAATTTACGCTCTTTTTTTGTTTATAGCACAAAAAATAAAAACCACAGAGATGATCAAATACCACCAAAAGAAAGCTTATATTTATAAGGACATAAACTTTGTTTGGGTACAGTGTCGCACGACCGCACAATTGTCAGTTAAAGCGACGCAGTGCCCTATTGCAAAAAACGGCCTGGTCATTGAGCAGCCAAATTTTCCGGGGCTTCATGTTTTTTAACAAGTGGTACCAGAGGTAATACATAAGGCCAATGTGCCCTTCTTTGTTTTTGAACTCAGTTAGAATCAAAGGCTCTCCCAGTCAGCTGGAGGCTACAAAGCCATAAGTGGAACCTCAACGCAGCATCTGCTAAGATAATGTCATGCTTACCCCTAATGCACGTGGTCAGACACTATAGCTGGCTACTGTGTTCTGCACCTATAGCAGCCCCCTTTCCCAAAAGGCAAGCAGGCCTACCGGTACTCCATTGCCCCCAGGACTTATACACATTGCTATAGTGCCTGTCTACTATACCAGGGCAGGTGCGAACTGAACAAAGCAAACGAGTACTTGCGGTTGGCAGACAGGTAGAGTGGTTCAATGACAGTCCAGGTAAAGAGCAGGTAGAGTTCAGAGAATAGTCGTTATCCGATAGGAGGTCATACACATGGAAATACAATCTAGCAGAGCAGGGAAAAATAACAGGCAGCTTGGTCAGGTATTACACACTCTATCACAAGTATGAGACTGCAAGCTTGGCTGGCTTATATCAGGTTTGGTCTCCACCCAGAGTCTGGCCACAATCAGTCACCTTGCAGGTGGACAGACAGGCAAGGAGAATACCACAGCCAAAACCAGGATGCTGGAACCAGCAGCTATGATGGAGCAGAAGCGCATACACTTCTGACAGATCAACCTGCAAGTCACATCTTGTTTCAGCCGTGTCTCATTTCTGGGTCTTTGGAGTACTTTAGCGCTGAATGTATATTTGCGTTTGCAAAGGTATTCAATGAAGCCCCACAGTGACCTACCTCCTGCCCGTTAGGTGTTACAGGTTTTGCTGTTTATTTGAGCAGGTGAACCTCCTCCTCAGTAACCTCAACAACTATCTATTGAGGAACAGGCATTTAGTTGAGTTGGGCGTTCACTTCAGTCAATACTACACGGATTAATAGAAAAAATTGAATGTTCCATAAGTGTTGCAGTGATTGTTATACTGAATAGAGTTAATAGTAACAGCACACATATTTGAAGATCACTGGGTTAAACACGTCATCTTCATCTAGCATTATCCCAACCTTCTGCTATTTTCTTGTAGACTTCAGCTTCGTATCTTAATGCACGCCTGCATAATATTCTACTGCCGAAGTTGATGTAATATGGAAGGGGTCAGAGTTTATCCACTTTCCGTGGCCAGTTAATTTGGCTAAATAGCAGGTCAGGTTTATTGTGGGGAATTACTAGCAAATGCAAAGTATTTCCCTCTCGGAAATTTATGATAACTCTTAGACCTTCTACTCCGCTGCCACAATATACTCTGTTTATTTTTACAATGTTGGTTTTTGTGCATATATCTTAGTTGATCTATAAAAAAAAAATCATATCAATTAGAAAAGAAAAACTTTATATACTGTTGGTTGCATCTCATCCAGAGATAGTTAGGCTCACTCTCACAATTTGTTATGAGGGAAGGCAGGTGAAACTACTTGATTTTGTCATGCTCTATTATGGTCTTTGAATTAAATAATTAAGCTACAAAAAAATATATATATATACTGTGTATATATATATATATATATATATATATATATATATATATATATATATATATATACAAATATTCCTTATAATAAAATCATTAAGTCCAATAAGGATTTATATTTATCATTTTGTGTCATTGTCCACAGGGTCACTGCATCCACGGTGGACAGCCTCTTTCCCGAAACCTAGAGCAATAAGAACCTAGCAAGGCTGAGATATAATAGAAGCCGGCTTCAACTTTTACTAGTAACATTATCTTTTATTGCCATTCTAAAACGAATGTCAGGCATTAGGTTTTATTTTTTTTCATTGCCATTACAGTACGGATATTTTTTTTATATATACCATCCAGAATTACGCAAGGGAGAAAGCCATAGAATATTCCGTTATCTAGTTTTATAATCAACTAGCCTTTGAAGTTATCTGATACTTTTGTAAAGCTGGAAAAAGTTTTGACTATATATATTTTTTTTGCATACCCAGACAAAGAAATTTGTGAAGAGTGTCAGCAAAATTACTTAAAGGTAAACTATTCTGGTTTGGGTTTTTATTTCTTTTTCTTTTTACATAAAATCTTTGTTTTTCAAATAAGCATTCAATAGTAGAGAGTGCACCTATAACATTGGTGGAAAACAATTATGTTTTTACTAAATAGAAAGAGAGCAGCAGAAACTGTTTTCTTTCAGCTACATCTTTCTGACTGTCCCATTTGAAAAGAGGAGGGAGCGGCATGGTTTGGGTGTGGATGGTTACAGTGATCACATCCTTCTAACAATATATCATATACTTACCCATATGAACATCCAATGTTAACATGTTTAAATGTTTCGCGATCCCCAACATTATGCCTGGGTGTCTCTGCATCACGTGATACAACCAGGAATCTCAAGACCTCTCAACCAGGGACTTATAGACTTTAAGTTACTACGATAAGTTGAATTTGGAAGCTAAACAATTTTTTTGTTTTATTCCTTTGTTAGGATTTTTCCTTAATGTAACCATTTCATTGTTTACCTAATATGTCTGATCAAATTATTTTTCAAATAAAACCCTTTGTAAAAGAAAAGAGTAGGGAGCAAAGGGTTAAAGAACTGCTTGTCCTGTTATGTACCTAAACTGGAGCTTGAACTACTGAGCCTAGTGAACATCTTTCTTTTTTGCAACAAAGCAGCTGTTAATAGTCAGGTACATGTGGAAAACAGTGTATAGCTACCCCTGCTGGTTAGTAGCATACATATGAAGTGCTCATTATGATATTAAACATCAGAATTACTTTGATAAAACAAGAGATAGAGACAGCGCTCTGTTCAACAAGGCAAAGCAAAGGCAACAATATTTGTTATTTTGATGATTCCAGATGTGTATCATCTTGCTTCCCATTGGAAAACTAACTTCAAAGATATTTCATGAATAAAAATATAGCAGTATTAATTTGTGGTCAGAGACGTTTTCCTGTCTGAGATGACTCAGGTTGAATACCAAAATGGGTTTAAAACAAGGAAAACGGAAAGGAACAGTCAATTATTATCATCTTGCATGTCATACCAGTGATGTCATATTTCAAAATACCGTGCAGCAATGGGCTGTTGCTTAAATTTCAGGAATTCCCTTGAAGAAAGGGTCAAGCAGAATGTTTACCTACCAAAGACCAATGTACCAATATATGTCAAGTTCCTTCAAGAATAGACATGTGCAATTCGTTTCGTTTTTTTCGTTATTTTCGTTCGTTCGTTTTCGTACGAATGAACGAATCATTCGAATTGTACGAATCCGAATAACGAATCGTAACGAATCGTTCGAATCGTACGAATCCGATTAACGAATCATTCGAATCGAACGAATCCGAAAAACAACGAAAATCCGAAAAACTAATTAGAAACAACGAATGTACTAATGAAGAAAATCCGAAAAAACGAAAACGAACGAAAAAATCCGTACATTCGGAACTTTTTTTTTTTTGTTGAATTGGTATTTTTCCGTGTCCCTTACACTGGTGCTGCTAAACGTGCTTCGAATGGATTGAACCCAAAAATTCGTACATTCGTAACTTTTTTTTCAATTCGTAACTTATTTTTTTTCGATTCGTAACTTTTTTTTCAATTCGTAACTTTTTTTTTCAATTCGTAACTTTTTTTTTTTCGATTTGTAATTTTCCGTGTCTCTATTGAACCAAAAAATTCGTACATTCGTAACTTTTTTTATTCGATTCGTAACTTTTTTTATTCGATTCGTAACTTTTTTTCTTTTCGATTCGTAACTTTTTTTTCAATTCGTAACTTTTTTTTTTTTTTTTCGATTTGTAATTTTCCGTGTCTCTATTGAACCAAAAAATTCGTAAATTCGTAACTTTTTTTTCGATTCATAACTTTTTTTTTTTCGATTTGTAACTTTTTTTTTCGATTCGTAAATTATTAAAATGTAATAGCATACACATTATATCAAATTATGAATTATGCTCCGATTACGAATCTACGAATGTTACGAATGTACGAATAAATACGAATGCATCCGAAAATTAAACTAACGAAAAAACTAATCAACGAAAAAAATAACTCTTACGAATGTACGAATCGTTACGAATCCGAACAACGACGACTTACGAATGTACGAATCGTTACGAATCGACGGAAACGGAAAAAAACAAAAATGAAAAAAAACTAATTTTTTTCGGAAACGAAAAAAACGAAACGAAAATAAACAAATTTTTTTGTTGTGCACATGTCTATTCAAGAACAAACAGTGCATCCGGAAAGTATTCAAAGTGCTTGACTTTGTCCACATTTTGTTATGTTACAGTCTAATTCCAAAATGAATTAAACTCATTCTTTTCCTCAAAATTCTACAAACAATACAACATAATGACAATGTGAAAGAAGTTTGTTCAAAATCTTTGCAAGTTTGTTAGAGATAGAAAACGAAAAAACAATCCCTTGTGCATTAGTATTCACAGCCTTTGACATGACACTCAAAATTGAGTTCAGGGGCACCTTGTTTCCACTGATCATGCCTGAGATGTTTCTACAACTTGATTGGAGTCCACCTGTGGTGAATTCAGTTGATTGGACATGATTTGGAAAGGCACACACCTGTCTATATATAAGGTCCCACAGTTACCAGTGCATGTCAGAGCACAAACCAAGCCATGAAGTCCAAGGAATTGTCTGTAGACATTCGAGACAGGATTGTATTGAGGCACAGGTCTGGGGAAGGGTACAGAAAGGATTAAGCAGCATTGAAGGTCCCAATGAGCACAGTGGCCTCCATCCCTTATTAATGGAAGAAATTTGGAACCACCATGACTCTTCCTAAAGCAGGCCACACGGCCAAACTGAGCGATCGGAGGAGAAGGGCTTTAGTCAAGGAGGTGACCAAGAACCAGATGGTCACTCTGACAGAGCTCCAGAGTTTCTCTGTGGAGAGAGAAGAACCTTCCAGAAGAAAAACCATCTCTACAGCACTCCACCAATCAGGCCTGTATGGTAAAGTGGCCTGACGGAAGCCACTCCTCAGTAAAAGGCACATGATAGTCCACCTTGAGTTTGCCAAAAGGCACCTCTCAGACCATGAGAAACAAAATTCTTTGGTCTGATGAAACAAAGATTGAACTGTTTGGCCTGAATGGCGTCATGTCTGGAGGAAACCAGGCACTGCTCATCACCTGGCCAATACTATCCCCCCTGTTTTTCAGAGGCAGGAACTAGGAGACTAGTCAGGATTGAGGGAAAGATGATTGCAGCAAAATACAGAGACATCTTTCATGGAAACTTACTCCAGAGCACTCTGGACATCAGACTGGGGCGAAGGTTCATCTTCCAACAGGACAATGACCCTAAGCCCACAGCCAAGGTAACAAAGGAGTGGCTACAGGACAACTCTGTGAATGTCCTTGAGTGGCCCAGCCAGAGCTCAGACTTGAGCCCGATTTAACATCTCTGGAAAGATCTGAAAATGGCTGTGCACCGACGCTCCCCATCCAACCCGATGGAGCTTGAGAGGTCCTGCAAAAAAGAATGGGAGAAACTGGCCAAAAATAGGTGTGCCAAGCTTGTAGCATCATGCTCAAAAAGACTTGAGGCTGCAATTGGTGCCAAAGGAGCTTCAACAAAGTATTGAGCAAAGGCTGTGAATACTTTTTTTTACTTTTTTTTTTTATAAATTTGTAAAGATTTCAAACAAACTTCTTTCATGTTGTCATTATGGGGTATTGTTAGTAGAATTTTGAGGAAAATAAAGTATTCAATCCATTTTTGAATAAGGCTGTAACATAAAAAAATTTGGAAAAAGTAAAGCGCTGTGACTACTTTCCAGATTCACCGTATGCCCAAGATCTAGCTCGTGGATGAGTAAAGTTCACCTTTTTTGGTTTGGGGATGATTTGTTGGCCTTTTCTTAAAATCTGTGTTCTACCTTTTGAGATTCAAAATACTAGATAGGTTTTTGTCCTCTGCCCAACTTTGTAGGTGTGAAAATCAAGTTTCTAGTGCCTTTCCTTCATGATATTTATGAACATTTGTGAAGGTAGTAAAGCAATGCTTTTTCAGGGTTGGTCTGGGGGCATCAATACAGTATATGGAGAGAGAACATCCGGCATCTCTAACTAGTCCTAGAGCTTCTTCATGATGTGGGAATCATCCCAATTAAGAAATTACATTTTTTTATTGGATATAAGCACTTCACATTGCAAATGCAACATAGGGTTTTGATTTATAGTTGAGGAAAACATGAATTTTATTAGGGTCATTATAGTAAAATGTATCAGTGACACCGCAGGCAGCAGTAAAACTGGGTATTCTGTGAGAGCCTGTGCAGTGAAGTCCAAGATTTTAAGAGGTACAACAAGCATTCAAGAATAAGGAAGAAGTTGTTGGTCTACATGTTTTACTTTTAGGGCAGATTAAGGCCTCATGCACACTTGGCATTTGCCCACCTTTTCTGAACTCCTATTCACCTGGGGGAAAAAAATAGGGAAATGAATGGGCGAAACACACCTAGCACACCACTCTGCGCAGGCCAGTCAAGTTCCTCCACCCCAAAATCACTCATCCATGTCTTTATGAACCTTGCTTTGTGCACTGATCCAAATCATTTAGTGGAGGGGGGATTATGGTGTGGGCTTGTTTTTCAGGGGTTGGGTTTGGCCCCTTATTTCCAGTGAAGGGAACTCCTAAAGGATAACTTAACCTTTGTTTTTTTTTTAATAACAAACATGTCATTCTTACCTCCTCTGTGCAGTTAATTTTGCACAGAGTGGCCCCAATCCTCCTCTTCTGGGGTCCCTAAGCTCCTGGCTCCTCCTCTTCTCGAGTGCCCTGTTGGAGAGCCGCTCATCCTCTGGGCACTCGTGAGGGCGGGCTTCCGTGTCCTGCTGCTGGATCTATTGACACAGACAGCAGGACTCGGCCCCGCCCCGCCTCCCACGTCACTGGATTTTGACAGCAGTGGGAGCCAATGGCTGAGCTGCTATCAATCTATCCATTTAAGACCAGAGACACCAGCTGGAGCTGATGTGCTCATTATCTGCGCTGTAAAGACCAGGCTCAGGTGAGTAAAAGGGGGGGGGGTCTGGGGTGGTGCTGCACTATAGAAGGTTTTTCACCTTAATGCATAGAATGCATTAAGGTGAACAAACATGAAGGTTTACAACCCCTTTACAGCATCAGCATACCAAGGCATTTTGGACGATTTCATGCTCCCAAATTTGTGGGAACAGTTTGGGGATGACCCCTTCCTGTTCCAACATGACTGCGCACCACTGCACAAGCATAGGGTCCTGATACAGCTTAGTTTAAGAAGTACAACAAGCATTTGAGATTAAGGAAGAACGTACCTAGCACACCACTCTGTGTAGGCTAGTCAAGTTCCTCCACCCCAAACTCAAACATAAAGACATGGATGAGCGAGTTTGGTGTGGAGCAACTTGACTGGCCTACACAGAGTCCTGACCTCAACCCGATAGAAAACCTTTGGGATGAATTAGAGTGGAGACTGCGAGCCAGGCCTTCTCATCCAACATTAGTGCCTGGCCTCACAAATGCGCTTCTGGAAGAATGGTCAAACATTCCCATAGACACACTCCTAAACCTTGTGGACAGCCGTCCCAGAAGAGTTGAAGCTGTTATAGCTGCAAAGGGTGGACCAACTCAATATTGAACCCTACGGACTAAGACTGGGATGCCATTAAAGTTAATGTGTGTAAAGGCAGGCCTCCCAATACTTTTGGTAATATAGTGTAGGTACATAGTTAGTCTGGTTTAAAGAAGACACAAGTCCATCTAGTTCAACCAATAAAAGGGGGGAAAAAAATCATACAAACCCATATACACAATTCTATACCCACAGTTGATCCAGAGGAAGGCAAAAAAAAACAGCAAAGCACGATCCAATTTGCTCCAGCAGGGGAAAAAAAATCTTCCTGATCCCACGGGAGGCAATCAGATATTACCTGGATCAACTTTACCTATAAATGTTAGTATTCAGTTATATTATGTACATTTAGGAATTCAGGCCTTTTTTTAAAGCAAGCTCCTGAGCTGGATAGAACCAGCTCTTGAGGGAGTCTATTCCATATTTTCGTCCTCCCAGGGCCATCTTTAACGCAGGGCAAATGGGGAAAGTGCCCTCAGCCCTGTCACTGTTGGGGGCCCAAAACAGCTGCTACCCCCTTAGGTCGCACTTGGCATACATGCCACCTGTCCTGCCGTGCTCTTGTCCCCGGCTGCATTACAGAAAGCAGAGCGGCGGTCTGGACAGCTTACACCCATTTCACTTGTTGCTTCCACTGTCTGCACATCTCTGCCCCTGCACCCCCCCCCCCCCCACCTCGCTAATCAGAAGTTTCCCTGCTGCTCTCCAGCAAGACTAAGGATCATCCCCAAGGTGGAGCCTGCTGTTGAGTGGGCGGGATGAGCTGAGCTCCGAGATCATGCCCGCCTCGAGAAGGGTGGTGGAACAGTAGCTGTGAGCAGAGGGTGCCTTCCAGACCCCCACGGTGTGTGCCTTCCCAACCCCTCTGGTGTGGGTCCTTTCAACTCCCCCTGGTGTGTGCCCTCCCAACCCCCCCAGCGTGTGTCCTCCCGATCCTCCCGGTGTGTGCCTTCCCGACCCCCCCGGTGTATGCCTTACCACCCCCCCCCCCCCCCCCAGTGTGTGCCCTTCTGATCCCTGTACTGTGCCCTTCCGGCCCCCCTTGTGTGTGCCCTCCTGCCCCCCATGCTTTGCCAATGTTCCCTGCACTGTGCCCTGAGCTCTCCTGACCCCTTTTACTGTACAATGCATACCCTCCTGTACTGTGCTCTCTTGATCCCCTGTCCTTTGCCCTACTGATCCCTGTACACTGTCCTACACTCTAATCACCTCTGTACACTGCCCTACAGATATGTTTCTGTTATGTGTCAGTATGGTATTGATTCTGTATCTGCGGACATGTTTCTGGTGTGTCAGTATGGTACTGACTCTGTATCTGCGGACATGTTTCTGGTGTGTCAGTATGGTACTGACTCTGTATCTGCGGACATGTTTCTGGTGTGTCAGTATGGTACTGACTCTGTATCTGCGGACATGTTTCTGGTGTGTCAGTATGGTACTGACTCTGTATCTGCGGACATGTTTCTGGTGTGTCAGTATGGTACTGAGTTGGCGTTTGCAGGCGTATTTATGGTGTGTAAGTTTGGTACCTATTTTGTGTCTGCTGACATGTTTTTGGTGCGTAAGTATGGTAATTATTGTTATTCCACAGGCAAAAGGATGATAGCAACCAATCAGTGAGTGTGAACCAGTTCTTTATGTTTACTGTATAAAAGTTTTTGAGATAAGTCTATGTGCGTGTTTATTTGTTTTTTGGGATGTTGGGGTGGAGAGCCAAATTGCATGGGGGGGAGGGGCAAGAAAATGTTTGCCCAGGGTCCAATCAATATTAAAGACGGCCGTGCGTCCTCCAGACGTTAAGAGTGCCCCCTTGTCAAGAAGTCGCCTGGCAAAGGTGCCATAACCCAAAAGACCTGTATCGTGTGCTGCTCAGGCTCACTGAAAGGGAGTAACAATCCTATACATCCACCGCTTGAGTACTGGTTGGGAGATACCCTACGGACTAAAGCCCTGTACACACGGTCGGAAATTCCGACGGGAAATGTCCGATCGGACCATGTTGTCGGAAAATCCGCCCGTGTGTGGGCTCCATCCGACTTTTTCCGTCGGAATAAAAAAAAATTGAGATCCTGCTCTCAAATTAGAGAGTAGAGAATTCTGACGGACAAAGTGCCACGCATGCTCAGATCAAATTACGAGACCAAATCTATTGGCTACTAGCCTCTACGTAGTTCCGTCGTACGAAACGAACGTCACCACGTTCTAAATGATCGTATATTCCAACAACTTTGTCCGACCATGTGTATGCAGCACCAGTGTCGGACAAAATCCATCGGAAAAAATCAGACGGATTTTGTGGTCGGAATTTCCGACCGTGTGAACGGGGGGCTAAGACTGGAATGCCCTTAAAGTGGAAGTAAACCCTCCTATTGTTTTCAGCCAAGGAAGCTGCCATCTTGGCCTCTGTTCAATCTTCAACTACCATGATGCCGCACATGTGATCAGTTATGACCCCAGCCATTGGATGGTTTGACAGTTTGGTTGAAAGCATAGTCAATGTGACAGGTAGCATTTCCGGCATGCCATTTTTTTTTTAAACTATTTAAATCAAAGGGTTTACTTCCGCTTTAAAGTTCATGTGCGCGTAAAGGCAGCCGTCCCAATACTTTTTACAATATAGTGTACCTTACCATTCAAGGATTTTTCTTTTTGCCTTGTCTTTACACAAACATGGCGGGGTAAACTCAGACTTTTCTTTTATATATAAGCTTAGTATCTACATAAGCTTAGGAGTATAAGTGCCTCACCAAACTGATTGTTGGTGCCCACAAAGAAGAGATTTCCTCACTAGGTGTTGACATTTGGAAATGATCCGTCACTCCAGCATCTCCATTTATAGTCTTTTTCTTTCTGGTTGGTTTTGAATAGCAGGGATGGGTTAATGATAAGATTTACAAAATATCGCATGCTTTAAGCTGAAGGTTTGTGGCACTTGTGGTTTCGTGTCTGTTATGCCCAGCAGGTACTAATTAAATCATTTTGCTGCAAAATAATAAAAGCTTAAATGTCCCTTGTATACGAAAACACAGAATACATTCCAAAATGGCAATGCTAAATATTTAAAATATTTGTTGCCTGCTGCTCATAATTTCACACTTACCACAAAAAAATGGAGGGGGTGTGAGGCTTGGCTGCAGCTGCAAGAGCTAAAATCTAGCAAATAAACCAAAATATGAGACCCAAACCAACCATCAGCTGTCTCTATTCCCCCCATCTCCGTTCATTGAGTGGCTCATGTGTTCCTCTGTGTGTGACACAGCTACTGGATCAGCTTTTTAATCTCTGTTACTGCTTCGTATTTAGGAATAGAAGTTCATATATTAGCGTCTAAAACTAATCTCAGAATTAATGATCTAGTAAACTAGCTTGGAATAATAGCAGAACATTTTAAATAAGTGTTAGAGGCTTGTATCTCTAGCTTGTTGCATCCATACTAGACTAAAAAAAATCTGGCACAAAGGAGATAAAACAATGTTGCCCATGCCAACGTTGAATAGACATGTGCACAACAAAAAAATTTGTTTATTTTCGTTTCGTTTTTTTCGTTTCCGTTGATTCCTAACGATTCTTAAATTCGTACGTCGTCGGTGTTTGTATTCGTAACGATTCGTAAATTCGTAAGTCGTCGGTGTTCGTATTCGTAACGATTCGTAAATTCCTAAGTCGTCGGTGTTCGTATTCGTAACGATTCGTATTTTCGTTAGAGTTATTTTTCGTTGATTCGTTTTTCCGTATTTATTCGTACATTCGTAACATTCGTAGATTCGTAATCGGAGCATAATTCATAATTTTATGTAATGTGTATGCTATTATTACATTTTAAGAGACACAGAAAATTACGAATCGAAAAAAAAAGTTACGAATGTACGAATCTTTTCGTTCAATCCATTCGAAGCACGTTAAGCAGCGCCATTGTAAGGGACACGGAAAATGACGAATCGAAAAAAAAAAAAAAAAAGTTGCGAATTTACGAATTTTTTCGTTCAATCCATTCGAGGCACGTTAAGCAGCGCCATTGTAAGGGACACGGAAAATTACCAATTCAACAAAAAAAAAAAAAAGTTACGAATGTACGAATTTTTTCGTTCATTTTGATTTCCGTTGTTCCTGTTTTCATTTTTCGGATTTTCTTCTTTCGTAGATTCTTTGTTTCTAATTAGTTTTTTTCGGATTTTCGTTGTTTTTCGGATTTGTTCGATTCGAACGATTCGTTAATCGGATTCGTTCGATTCGAACGATTCGTTATTCGTTAAAATTTTTAGCGAATCATTCGTTAATTCGTACGATAACGAATGAACGAAAATAACGAAAAAAAACGAAAAACGAAAAAAAACGAAACGAATTGCACATGTCTAACGTTGAAGAGGGCCTGCGAATGGCTGTGTATTGGCACCAAGAGCACAAGTTTTTGCCCCCCTTCTTCCTGATAGAACAACGTCCCTTCTACTTAACCACTTGACCCCTGGAAGATTTCCCCCCCCCCCTTCACGACCAGACCATTTGTTGCGATACTGTGTTACTTTAACTGACAATTGTGCGGTCATAAAACATTGTACCCAAATAAAATTTATATCATAATATACCGCCAAAAGAAAGCTCTGTTTGTGGGGGGAAAAGGATGTCAATTTTGTTTTAGTACAACGTCGCACGAGCGCGCAATTGTCAGTTAAAGCGACGCAGTGCCGTATCGCAAAAAATGGCCTGGTCATTAAGGGGGGAAATCTTCTGGTCTGTAAGTGGTTAACTGACAATTGCACAGTCATGCCCCGTACACACGGTCAGAAATTCCGACCACAAAATCCGTCAGATTTTTTCAGACAGATTTTGTCCGACACTGGTGTTACAAAGTTGTCGGAAAATCCGATCATTCTGAACGTGGTGACGTTCGTTGCGTACGACGGAACTACGTAGAGGCTAGTAGCCAATAGCTTTGGTCTCGTAATTTGATCTGAGCATGCGTGGCACTTCGGAATTCTCTACACACTATCGGAAAAAGTCCGATCGGATTTTGTTGTCGGAAAATTTGAGAGCAGGATCTCAAATTTTTTTCCGACGGAAATTCCAAAGGAAAAAGTCAGATGGAGCCCACACATGGGCGGATTTTCCGACAACATGGTCTGATCGGACATTTTCCGTCGGAATTTCCGACCGTGTGTACGGGGGCTCATGCAACGCTGTACCCAAATAATGTCATTTTTTTTCCCCACAAATAGAGCTTTCTTTTGCGTTTTTATTTTTTGCACTATAAATAAAAAAAGAATCAACCATTTAAAAAATATATATATATTTTATACTTTCTGCTACAGTATAAAACACATCCAATAAAAAAATTTTAAAAATATAAATAATCAATTTAGGCCAATATGTTCTGCTATATATATTATGCATTCTGCTTGAACCGCTTAAGGACCAGCTGCCATCATTATACTGCAGCAAGTTGGCTCTCCTGAGCGAATCGCCGTAGGTGTATGTCAGCCGCGTTAAGAGAGATAGGGAGCGCATGCAATGCCGGAGCCGATGCGTGTGGCCGGCGGCCACGATGTCCGCCAGCCACCCACGATTGCTTCACAGAGAGCTAGAATGGGGATCTGTCAATGCAAACAAACACAAATCTGTCTCTCCTCCCCGTTCTGTCAGGGGAGGAGAGACAGATCTGCTGTTCCTAGTGATCAGGAACAGCGATCTCTCTCCTCCTCCAGTCAGTCCCCTCCCCCACAGTTAGAGACACCTCCCAGGGAACACATTTAATCCCTTGATCGCCCCCTAGTGTTAACCCTTTGCCTGCCAGTGTTATTTATACAGTAATCAGTGCATTTTTATAGCACTGATCTCTGTATAAATGTCACTGGTCCCAAAAAAGTGTCAAAAGTGTCCGATCTGTCCGCCGCAACGTCGCAGTCCTACTAAAAATCACAGATCGCCGCCATTACTAGTTTAAAAAAATAATAAAAATGCCATAAATCTATCCCCTATTTTGTAGACGTTATAACTTTTGATCAATCAATATATGACTAATCACAGCAGAAGCGGGATGACGGCGGAAGTGCAGAATCATGTACTGTATATACAGTATACATGATTCTGCACAGAACAACTGCCCTGTAGCAGTTAATCTGCTATAGGGTAGTCATTAAGTAGTTAAAGTCTTACCACCATATTGTGCCCATCTCCATGCCAGAGGCCTCCACATGACATTCCTGGACATTAGCCTTCATATACCAAAGAAAGGAATGTCTGTGTAAAAAGGTAGAGTTGCATCACTTTACTGATGTTACTTTAAGATGGCATTTACAGTCACATTAAGACCCCTTTCACACTGGGGCCGCGGCCGTGTCAGAACTAAAGCACCGCTCATTTCCCAAAGAAGGGGTTAAATGCGCCTGTGTTGCGGCACTTCCGAATCGCTTTTCTGGTTGCATGCTGGGGTCTCTGTGCTAAGGCTAGTCCCAACTTGGCTTAAGCATGGGCCCTGACCTACCTACATAAATATATATTTAATGCACAGCAGATCACTGAATCACCTGTCTGCCTGCCTGAAAGTGTATTTGAAAACGTACAGGAGGGTTATAGATAAAGGGGACCTAGCACCTGATTACACTATTCTGGGCCAGAGCCGCCTAGTGGCAGACTAGCTAAGAACACCAGCTTGCAAACAGTAAGATACTGCCTGTGATTTTCAGAGGTCAAAGAACTAAAAATGGCCCTCATTTAAGTTCCAGCTACCATTTTTCCAGTACAGGTTATAGGATGACATCTAGCATTTAACTGGTTACAGTGGGCAACATTAAATATTTTAACCCTCCTGAAGCCTTTTGTGAATGAGGTCTTTTACATATGTGCTAATTATTTTTTGCCTGGAACATTCCTTACACCATTATAACAGAATAATATTTATATAATCAAAGATAAAGCATGAATAGCAGTCCATGTAAAGGCATGTAAAGAACCTTGGCCTACAAGTTTGCACTTACATTTTGCAAAAAGCCTTAATATTTATTAAGTGTGACCAAGGTCATCTTAGTATACCAGGCATGCCACACTATTGATTTCTGGGCTACGTGAAGCCTTATTTTTCGTGTCTTTTCTAAACCTCTTGGAGAAGCGATATTACACTAGCCTCTTGCCACATCTTGGGGCTCATTCACACCAGCCCTATAGGGTAGCATTCAACGGTGTTGTTCAATGAAGTCCCAACATAAAGAAACTGCAAAAGGCCTTGCATCGTTCAGGGCATGTTAACCCTTGCATGCAAGAGAACTGGTCCCCCTAAAGTCCTCTGGGAAACTGATAGTTATGAGATTGTTGATTTCTGTGGTCCTTCGCAGCCCTCACTGGTTCCTCCCCGTGATGTCCCATCACTTCTTTCTCCTGTAGTGATGTGAGGTTTTTGTTGTGTCTTTGTCCTCTGGGCACCTTGCTGTGTACAGACTTCTCTTTCGAAGAGAAGTCATCTTAGTATATCAGGCCTGTCACACCATTGTTTTCTTATTCTTCCTGTCTTTTCTAAACCTCTTGGAGAAAATTTATTTAGATGCCACATGTGATATTACACAAGCTTCTTGCCACAGCTCATGGCTCGTTCACACCAACCCCATTGGGCTTCGTTCAACAATGTTGTCCAGTGAAGACCCAACATAAAGAAATGTCAAAAAGCCTTGAGTTGTATAGGGCATGTTAACCCTTGTGTGCATGAGGAATGGCCCCTCTAAAGTCTACTGAAAAACCAACACTAAAGAGATTGTTGATCTATGTGGTCCTCCGCAGCCCTTACCGGTTTCTCCCTGTGATGTCCCATCACTGCTTTATCCTGTAGTGATGTGAGGTTTTTGTTGTGTCTTTGTCCTCTGGGCACCTTGCTGTGTACAGGCTTCTCTTTCAAAGTACTGTGTGAACAACTATGTGGATTGTCATAGGGTCTGCAGTATACCCAACATGAGTATAAGCTAAGATTATTTGGACCATGGCTTGTGGTACTGTACCAGTTTGGCCTGGTTCAGGATGGAGGGATAAGTTGAATCTGTCTTTAAAACAATGCATAGCTGCTTAGACCTCATTCACACTGGCACTGACAAACCTGCTATTATATGTGTTTATATGAATTTAAAGGACAATTACAGCTAAAGGGAATGATGCCCCACCATGCATTTCCTGAACTAGTAGTGTTATATTGTTACAGGACACGTGGTCTAGTGAAGGGTCTCAAAAGAAAGCATCTACTCAGCATCTGCCCAAGTGTACCCATATACAACAGAGCCATGATACCATACTACAGTAAGTTCAAGAATACAATTGTGTTCTTTTGTCTTGATACAAGTGTATACATTTCCGGACAAAGTTCAAATATTATTACTGTATATAGAACAGAAAGATATTCTTGAAAGACAAGAAGATTTACTATGATAAATGATAGGCATGACCATGTCTCCAAAGGTCCAACCCAGGTTGGCTACAAGAAATAGGATGTGGCTATATACCCTCCAACACCCCAACTATAATAGATAGAACATATACGCCTACCTATCTATATCACAGCCTACAGAGCAGGGTACAATGAAAGGGGGCATTGTGAGGCATGATCATGTCACCAAAGGCCTAACCTAGGTTGCCAGCAAGAAATTTGAGGTAGCTTTATATCCTCCAGTGCCCCAACTGTAAATAATACAACATAAATGGCTACCTGTCCATATCACAGCCTACATAGCAGAGTTCAATGTGAGGTGGCATGGTGTAGCATGACCATGTCTCCATAGGTCCAACCAGGTTGGAGACAATAAGGAGTGACTATATGCCCTCCAAGGAATACGTCAAACCCCACATCAACGTGTCCCCACTTACCTGTGGGGCCTTGTGTAAACCTGTAAACGCTAGAATGTTTTATATAAGATCTACTCAACAATTACTGTAATGTTTTGTTGCATATTTTTGTATTGTCTCTAATTTGTGTTTAATAAATGTTATATATTTTTACAACCTCTATTGTTATATCTGGGTACCGTAATAGTCCCCACCACCATTGATGCTTTAGGGTACTATTTGGAGTAGCCCTTGATTTAGCTTATTTTTGTCTTCCTTATACAATTATGGGATGATGGTACCTACCCCTATTTATGCTAATTTTGCTTTGAGGCAATATTGTTTAAATCTCCAATACCCCAAATAGATAGAACATATACACCTACCTGTCTATATAACAACCTACATAGCAGGGGTACAATATAAAGTAGCATGGTGAGGCACGATCATGTCACTAAAGGTCCAACCTTGGTTGGCAGCAAGAAATTTTGAGGTGGCTTTAAATCCTACAGTACCCCAACTCTAATAGATAGAATATAAACAGCCCCCTGTCCATCTCACAGCCTACGTAGCCGGGTTCAATGTGAGGTGGCATGATGTGGCATGACCATGTCTCAATAGCTCCAACCAGATGGGAACAAGAAATAAGAGGTTACAATATACCTTCCAATACCCCAACTATAATCGATAAAAATGTACACCTGCATGCCTATATCACAGCCTACATAGCAAGGTTCAATGTAAAGTGGCATGGTGTGGCATAATCGTGTCTTTAAAGGTCCAACCTAATTTGGCAACAAGAAATAAGAGGTGACTATATACCCTCCAATACCCCACCTATAATAGACAGAACATGTACGCCTACCTGTCTATATCACAGCCAATGTAGCAGGGTACAATGTAAGGTGCCATCAGGTGGATGGTCTTATACTAAGGTTTTCCAAGGCTTTCAGATCTCCTGGAAGATCTCAAGTGTGTCCAACAATTTATTAACCATTTGTTCATTGGCATAATTTTTTTGACAGCTTGGTATAGATCATGGTAATAGGCAAATCTACTTTAAAGAAGAAGAACCTCTAAATTGGATTTTTAGGGCAATTTGACAAAAAGAATAGAAATATTATTAAAAATTATATATAATTTTATTAATACACAAAAATTCATAAAATTCTTATGGAAAGAAACACAAGAAAAACATATATACAGTATATATGTTTTTCTTGTGGTCCTTTCCATAAGAATTTTATGATTTTTTGTGTATTAATAAAATTATATATATTTTTAAATAATTTTTCTATTCTTTTTGTCAAATTGCCCTAAAAATGCATTTTTTTAGGTTCTTCTTCTTTAAAGTAGATTTGCCTAGTTCCATGATCTATACCAAGGTGTAAAAAAAAATTATGTCAGTGAACAAATGGTTAATAAATTGTTGGACACACTTGAGATCTTCCAGAAAATCTGAAAGCCTTGGAAAACCTTAGTATAATACCATCCACACGATGGCACCTTACATTGTACCCTGCTACATTGGCTGTGCTATAGACAGGTAGGCGTACATGTTCTGTCTATTATAGGTGGGGTATTGGAGGGTATATAGTCACCTCTTATTTCTTGTTCGTTTCATTTCAAATCCATTGTGGTGGTGTATAGAGACCTAAAAAGATTAGAATTGTGTCAATGTCCCAATATTTATGGATCGGACTGTACATGTATATTAAGAATACTTTACAATAGTGTACAGAAGTGGCAAAATTCTACTACAATCATAAAACCATCCAGACAGATGACAAAAGATGATAGGTAGTGGAAAACCCAACGCGTTTCTTCATTAGGGTCTGTAACCACCTCTGAAAATGTAAAATACAATATAAACATACTGGATAAACAAATATAATGAAACATTAACTACAAAATTGATTTTGGCGTATAACAAACACCTATCAATACCTTTAAATAAACTTACATGTCAGATAAATTGGTTTGGAAAAAGTTCTCCCTCAACATCAAAGATCATCCCGAAAGTTTGTATGAGCCTTTCATCACACAAAGAGGCCATAGGGTAAAAAACCCAACAAGGGCGTTCAAAAAGGAAGTCCATCACACAAAGAGGCCATAGGGTAAAAAACCCAACAAGGGCATTCAAAAAGGAAGTCCATCAAACAAAGAGGTCATAGGATAAAAAACCCAACAACGGCGTTAAAAAGGAAGTCCATCACACAAAGAGGCCATAGGGTAAAAAAGCCAACAAGGGCGTTCAAAACGGAAGTCCATCACACAAAGAGGCCATAGGGTAAAAAACCCAACAAGGGCATTCAAAAAGGAAGTCCATCACACAAAGAGGCCATAGGGTAAAAAACCCAACAAGGGCGTTCAAAAAGGAAGTCCATCACACAAAGAGGCCATAGGGTAAAAAAAACAAAAGGGGCGTTCAAAAAGGAAGTCCATCACACAAAGAGGCCATAGGATAAAATACCCAACAAGGCCATTCAAAAAGGAAGTCCATCACACAAAGAGGCCATAGGGTAAAAAACCCAACAAGGGCGTTCAAAAAGGAAGTCCATCACACAAAGAGGCCATAGGGTAAAAAAAACCAACAAGGGCGTTCAAAAAGGAAGTCCATCACACAAAGAGGCCATAGGGTAAAAAACGCAACAAGGGCGTTCAAAAAGGAAGTCCATCACACAAAGAGGCCATAGGGTAAAAAACCCAACAAGGGCGTTCAAAAAGGAAGTCCATCACACAAAGAGGCCATAGGGAAGAAAAAACCAACAAGGGCGTTCAAAAAGGAAGTCCATCACACAAAGAGGCCATAGGGTAAAAAACCCAACAAGGGCGTTCAAAAAGGAAGTCCATCACACAAAGAGGCCATAGGGTAAAAAACCTAACAAGGGCGTTCAAAAAGGAAGTCCATCACACAAAGAGGCCATAGGGTAAAACACCCAACAAGGGCGTTCAAAAGGAAGTCCATCACACAAAGAGGCCATAGGGTAAAAAACCCAACAAGGGCTTTCAAAAAGGAAGTCCCAAAAGAATAGTCTCAGCCAAAGAATGGAGGCAAGTCTACTTTATGCCACTGTTTCAAAAAGCAAGCGCACTTTTAAGAAATATCAGGAACGTGAGATGGTGGGTGCAGTTTCTGAGCTCTTTATGGTTTGTATATTATCCTGTAAATATCAGGAAGTCGTTTTGCTTTATATAAACAATTTCCAGTAAATATTTTTCACGTATTCTAGGAAATTCCTGCACTTGAAGTTTTTCAGATTTCTCCAGTGTGACTCTGCATACATGTAGTAATTAGCGTCTCGTTACTGTTTGAACGCCCGTGTTCAGGCGGTGTCAGGATCACTTATTTCAAAGCCTTTTAGCATAAGAGCAATCACTAATTTTCTTTTTTTTTTTTTTTTTCAGTCCAGAGTCCTCTACAGCAGGCAGAAGGTCACATTTCTCAAGGTTATCTGCTCTTTTTCCCTGATTCGGTAAAGTAAGAGTATTCACACTCCCTGGCTGAGAAGTGTTTCTTTTTATAGAGCCTGCAGATGACAAATAATGTCTGTTTTTGGAGTCCTTTTAAAGTCAGTAATGTTGGTTTTATCTGGAGAGACTGTCTTGGTGAAAGCAGGTATTGAACAGATCTCCGCGCTGCCATGCGTTCACGAGAAGCTTTCCGGCATTCTAGATATTTGTTTTATTTTAGGATTTGGAGCAAAGGCAATCTTCCACTACTGTTTTTTTTTTTTCTACAATTCTGCAGGCTTAGTGTCTTGATCTATAGCTACTGTTCCATATTATATCTTTTAACCACTTCAGCCCCGGACCAATTTGCAGCTAAAGGACCAGGCCCCTTTTTGCAATTCGGCACTGCGTTGCTTTAACTAACAATTGCGCGGTCATGCGACGTGGCTCCAAAACAAAATTGGCGTCCTTTTTTTCCCACAAATAGAGCTTTCTTTTGGTGGTATTTGATCGCCCCTGCGGTTTTTATTTTTTGCGCTATAAACAAAAATAGAGCGACAATTTTGAAAAAAATGCAATATTTTTTACTTTTTGCTATAATAAATATCGCAATTAGCGATTATTGATTAGTTTGCGCAAAAGTTATAGCGTTTACAAAATAGGGGATAGTTTTATAGCATTTTTATTAATATTTTTTTTTTATTAGTAATGGCTGCGATCAGCGATTTTTATTGTGACTGCGACATTTTGGCGGACACATCGGACATTTTTGACACATTTTTGGGACATTTGTCATTTATACAGCAATCACTGCTATTTAAATAGCACTGATTCCTATGTAAATGACAGTTGTAGTTAGGGGGTTAACCACTAGGGGGCGGGGAGGAGTCAGTGTGACGTGTTGTGTTTTTTTTACAGTAGGGGGGCGTGGCTGTACTTCTGACGTCATTGATCGGCGTTCCCGATGACAGGGAACCGCCGATCACTGACAGTCAGTGTAGGAAGCGCGGGGAGAGGTTTGTTTACATAGACCTCTCCCCGTTCTTCAGCTCCGTAACCCGATCGCGGGATACCAGCGGCGAGGGAAATGGCAATGCACAGACAATATGTTACACTATAGTAAACAATCAGCAATCAGTCGGAGTCGTGACTGCTCTATAATGATAAGTGAAATTTGGTCAATCACTTTAGGTCAGTGTTTTGCCGCGTACGCGCGAGCGAGACTTATACACACGGTCGGATATTCCGACCACAAAATCCGTCAGATTTTTTCCGACGGATTTTGTCCAACACTGGTGTTGCATACACACGGTCGGACAAAGTTGTCGGAAAATCCGATCATCCTGAACGTGGTGACGTTCGTTGCGTACGACGGGACTACGTAGGGGCTAGTAGCCAATAGCTTTGGTCTTGTAATGTGATCTGAGCATGCGTGGCACTTTGTCCGTCGGAATTCGCTACACACGATCGGAAAAAGTCCAATAGGACTTTGTTGTCGGAAAATTTGAGAGCAGGAGATAAAACTTTGTCCATCGGAAAATCCGACGGAAAAAGTCTGATGGTGCCTACACACGGTCGGAATTTCCGACAACATTGTCCGATAGGACATTTTCCGTCGGAAAATCCGACCGTGTGTATGGGGCATAAGTCCACCAGATAGTCCGGCCGAAAAGTCCGATTGTGTGTACGTGGCATTTCTCAACCTTTTTTTCGTCAAGGCAACCTTTACAAATTATGGAGAATCTCGAGGCATCCTTTAACCACTTCAGCTCCGGAAAGGTTTTACCCCCTTCCCGACCAGGCCGTTTTTTGCGATACTGCACTGCGTCGCTTTAACTGACAATTGCGTGGTCATGCAGCGCTGTACTCAAATAAAATCTGTCTTTTCTTTTCCCCACAAATAGATCTTTCTTTTGGTTGTGTTTTATCACCTCTGCGTTTTTTATTTTTTGCGCTATAAACAAAAAAGTGCGTAAATTTAAAAAAAACATGTTCAATAATAAAATGTAAAAACTCAAATTCCTTCATCAATTTAGACCAGTATGTATTCTGCTACATGTTTTTGGTAAATAAATTCCAATAAGCGTATTTTGACTGGTTTGCACAAAAGTTACAGCGTCTACAAACTATGGGATTTTTTAATGGACTTTTTATGTTTTTTATTGTTTTTACTAGTAATGGCGGCAATCAGCGATTTTTAGCGGGACTGCGACATTGCGGCAGACAAATCTGACACTAAGGCTTAATGTACACGGGACGTTTTTACAACCTCTCCTGAACGATTTAACTTGACAGATAAAAACCCACGTTTAAAACGTCCGTTTTGGCACATTTAAATGCCGCGTTTGTGTTTAGAAGCGTTTGAAAAAAAAAATATATATATATATATATATTATTTTTTTCAAAATAGCCAAAAATGAAAAACGCCTATAAAACAAAACGAAAACGGGTACCGTGTTTAGCCGCATTTAGCGCCTGAAATGTCGGAAACTTCTGCGCCTGAACTCATTGTTTTGCCTTCAAAGAAAAGCCTCTAAGGCCCCTTTCACACTGGGGCGTTTTTCATGCGGTGCGGCGCTAAAAATAGCGCCTGTTCACCGCATGAAAAAATCCGGCCCCATTCACTCCAGTGTGAAAGCCGACGGGCTTTCACACTGGAGCGGTGCGCTAGCAGGACGGTAAAAAAAGTCCTGCTAGCAGCATCTTTGGAGCGGGATAGGAGCGGTGTGTTCACCGCTCCTATACCGCTCCTTCCCATTGATTACAATGGGAGACCGCCGTAAAACCGCGGCAATACCGCGGTTACCGCGGTAATACCGCGGCTACGGCGGCGCTCTGCGGGGGGTGTTTAACCCTTTTTCGGCCGCTCGCGGGGGGTAAAACCGCACCGCGAGCGGCCGAAAACCGCGGTGAAAACGACGGTAAAGCAGCGCTAAATATAGCGCTGCTTTACCGTCACCGCGGATCACCGCCCCAGTGTGAAAGGGGCCTAAAGGCAACTGCCTAAGGCCCCTTTCACACTTATACGACTTGTCCCACTATTTGGGACTACAAAGTAGCACGACAAGTCGTTCCCCGTGATTTTCAATGACAGCCATTTATATTAGTACGACTTCAAGACGTTCCGACTTCAAGTCCCTGCACTACTTTGGTCCGATTTTGATGCCACTTACACAGGCATTCCTTGAAATTGGTGCAAATCAAAAGTGTCCAACTGCCTCTGAACGTCCGTTTACCAGCAGCCGTGTACATGAGGCCTAACTTTTTGGGGCCAAGTGACACCAATACAGTGATCAGTGCTAAAAAAAAATGCACTGTCACATACCTCCCAACTTTTTGAGATGGGAATGAGGAACACCTATCAGCAAAAGTATGCAGGCATAGGACACACCCCCTTGCCACGCCCCCTTAAAGGAGAATTGTACAAAAAAACAAGATTGGTTAAACCCACAAGGGCTTTTTTTACCACTACTATTCCTTTATATTGACTTTTGGAATTTACAAATGCAGCAATTTAGAAAACAGATGAAAGGTTTAGCACTGGGAAACACTTTAAGATAGCTAAAAAGTGCATTTTATACACAACTATATAGATCAGACCAAAATGAGGGACAAATGAGGAGGAATGAGGGACAGAGGGACATCAAAATCAGGGACAGTTGGGAGGTATGCTGTCACTGTATAAATGACACTGGCAAGGAGGGGGTTAACATCAGGGGAAATCAAAGGGTTAAGTGTGCTCTTAGGGAGTACTTTCTAACTGTGGGGGGGGGGGGGGTGCTGTGACTGGAGGAAAACAGAGATCAGTGTTTCTGCTTAGCAGAAACACAAGATCTCCATCTTCCTCCCTCACAGAACAGCGGTCTGCCTTGTTTACATAGGCAGACTGCCGTTCTGCCTCTCCTGTGAATGATCAGTGGGTCCCAGTTGCCAGCGCGGTCGCCGGACCCGCTGATTGGCTCCTACTGTGTCCAATCACATGATTTTGCGCTTAAAGTGGTTCTGCACTCATTTCATTTAGTAAATCTCTTTGCCTTCCAAATCAGGCAAAGAGTACTAAATGAAATGTTTTTTTTTTTTTTTTTTTTTTACTTACCTTGTAATTGAAGACTTCCGGTCTTCTCCCTCTGCGGCGGCGGGCGGGGTCTCTGCGTCGATCGTCGTCACGCCGCACTGTCTCCTGGGATCTGGTGTCATTGATCCCAGGAGTCAGTGCGGGCATCTTCCGAAATCTCGCGAGATTTCGGCCACATCTTCCGAAATCTCCCGAGATTTCGGCCGCATCTGCCGAAATCTCGTGAGATGTCGGCAGATGTGCCATTACTGCGCACGCGCGAGTAACGGCGGTGCATGCTGGGCCATCAACAGTGCCTGTGGGGTTTCACATGCCCACAGGCAAGATGGCCCCCAGCACTAAAGAAGAAGACGAGGAACTTCAGCGGACGAAAATCGGCGGCGATCGAGATGGAAGATGGAACAGGTGAGTCCCCTAATAAAGGTAAGCATACTTTATATTACGTCCTTAAAAAAATTTTTTTTTTACAGAGTGCAGAACCGCTTTAACCACTTTCAGACCGGACCATTTTGCTGGCTAAAGACCAGAGCACTTTTTGCGATTCGGCACTGCGTCGCTTTAACTGACAATTGCGCGGTCGTGCGGCGTGGCTCCCAAACAAAATTGACGTCCTTTTTTTCCCACAAATAGAGCTTTCTTTTGGTGGTATTTGATCCCCTCTGCGCTTTTTATTTTTTGCGCTATAAACAAAAAAAAGTGCCAATTTTGAAAAACACGCATTATTTTTTTGCTATAATAAATATCCCCCAAAAATATATAAAAAAACACTTTTTTTCCTCAGTTTAGGTCGATACGTATTCTTCTACATATTTTTGGTAAAAAAAAATCGCAATAAGCGATTATTGATTGGTTTGCGCAAAAGTTATGGCATTTTTATTAATATTTTTTTTTTTACTAGTAATGGCAGCGATCAGCGATTTTTATTGTGACTGCAACATTATGGCGGACACGTCTGACATTTTTGACACATTTTTGGGACCATTGTCATTTATACAGCAATCAGTGCTATAAAAATGCACTGATTCCTGTGTAAATGACACTGGCAGTGAAGGGGTTAACCAGGAGGTGGCAGTGTAGGGGTTAAGTGTGTCCTAGGGGCGTGTTGCTAACTGTGGGGGGCGTGGCACATCACTGATCTCTGCTCCAATCACAGGGAGCAGAGATCAGTGACACTGTTGCTAGGCAGAACGGGGAGATGCGTGTTTACTTTAGCATTCGCCCGTTCTTCCTCCCTGTGGGACGATCACAGGTATCCCTGCGGCGATCGAGTCCGCGGGACCCGCGATCGGACTCACTGAGGTCCCAACCGGCGCGCGCACGCAATGGCATGGCGGCAAATTTAAAGGGACGTACCTGTACGCCCATTTGCCTGTCCGTGCCATTCTGCCGACGTACATCTGTGTGCGCCGGTTGGGAAGTGGTTAACCACTTAAGGACCGAGCCTCTTTCTGAGATTTGGTGTTTACAAGTTAAAAACAGTTTTTTTTGCTAGAAAATTACTTAGAAACCCCAAACATTATACATTTTTTTTCTAACACCCTAGAGAATAAAATGGCGGTCATTGCAATACTTTCTGTCACACCGTATTTGTGCAGCGGTCTTACAATTGCACTTTTTTTGGAAAAAAATACACCTTTTTGAATTAAAAAATAAGACAGCAGTAAAGTTAGCCCAATTTTTTTTAATATTGTGAAAGATAATGTTACACCGAGTAAATTGATACCCAACATGTCACGCTCCAAAACTGCGCCCGCTTGTGGAATGGCGACAATGCCTCAGGCTCTAATCACGTGCTTCAAGAAAAAAAAAAAACCCTATTGAAATCCATGTGCCCTGCATGTAGGTTAGGGGCCGGGTGCCTGGAGTAGGAAGGGCGGCGCCCCTAATGTTAAGGCCCACCTGTCGAGAGAATGCATATATGCGTACAGATGGCGTAAAATGGTTTAAAAAAAAAAAATACTGTGAGAGTTCACTTTGGCTGTTGGACTGGGTTAGCAAGCCTATCAATGCGACCCTAAGCGCTACAAAGGGGGCTGACGCAAAAACAGAATGATTGGTTGTGTGATATATGGACTGCTATTGGGTGCAAGTTTCTGCAATAATATAGGTGAAAATTATTAAGTGGTTTTATTTAATGATTTCAGGAGCTTCTTCTTTTTAATTAGAGTGGAATTATTCTTTGAATACAAAATGAATGTGTATAAATAGCCCGGCGCTATAAATGCCACGCAGAATTTTCAGAATTGATTCACAGGTCATTGCCCGTCACCCTTTGGAGTTTTTCAAAGATAAGATGTAAAAAGTGAGCTGCATGTCCTCAAAAATATACAATATAAAATTTCCTTCTTTGTAAACGTAAATTTTTCCCGTGCAGGATTTTTTTTTCTTATTTTTCTTATTTTTAACATATTCTACAAAAAAAAAAAAAAAAAAGCACAATACAACTTTGCTTTTCATTCTTTTTTTTTCAAAAAATAGTCCCTTATCAAAAATAGACAATATAAAATTACCGTCTTTGTAAATGTAAATTTTTCCTGTGCAGGATTTATTTTAACGTTTTCTTATTTTTAACGTTTTCTTATTTTTAACGTTTTCTGCAAAAAGAAAAAGAAAAAAAGAAAAAAAAGCACAGTATAACTTTGCTTTTCTTTCCTTTTTTTTTTTTTTTTTAAATAGTCCCTTATCAAAAATATTAAATATAGAATTACCGTCTTTGTAAATGTCAATTTTTCCTGTGCAGGATTTATTTTTAAAGTTTTCTTATTTTTAACGTTTTCTTATTTTTAACGTTTTCTTATTTTTAACGTTTTCTTATTTTTAACGTTTTCTTATTTTTAATGTTTTCTGCAAAAAAAAAAAAAAAAAAGAAAGAAAAAAAAGCACAGTACAACTTTGCTTTTCTTTCTTTTTTTTTTTTCAAAAAATAGTCCCTTATCAAAAATGTTAAATATAGAATTACCGTCTTTGTAAATGTCAATTTTTCCCGTGCAGGATTTTTTATTTTTAATGTTTTCTTATTTTAAACGTTTTCTGCAAAAAAAAAAAAAGAAAGAAAAAAAAAAAGCAAAGCACAACTTTGCTTTTCTTTCTTTTTTTTTTTTTCAAAAAATAGTCCCTTATCAAAAATATTAAATATAGAATTACCGTCTTTGTAAATGTAAATTTTTCCTGTGCAGGATTTGTTTTTAACGTTTTCTTATTTTTAAAGTTTTCTTATTTTTAAAGTTTTCTGCAAAAAGCAAAAGAAGAAAAAAAGAAAAGCAAAATACAACTTTGCTTTTCTTTCTTCTTTTTTTTTTTCAAAAAATAGTCCCTTATCAAAAATAGACAATATAAAATTACTGTCTTTGTAAATGTAAATTTTTCCTGTGCAGGATTTATTTTAACGTTTTCTTATTTTTAACGTTTTCTTATTTTTAACGTTTTCTGCAAAAAGAAAAAAAAGAAAGAAAAAAAAGCACAGTACAACTTTGCTTTTCTTTCTTTTTTCAAAAAATAGTCCCTTATCAAAAATATTAATCATAGAATTACTGTCATTGTAAATGTCAATTTTTCCCGTGCAGGATTTTTTATTTTTAATGTTTTCTTATTTTCAACGTTTTCTGCAAAAAGAAAAAAAAAAGAAAGAAAAAAAAGCACAGTACAACTTTGCTTTTCTTTCTTTTTTTTTTTTCAAAAAATAGTCCCTTATCAAAAATAGACAATATAAAATGACCGTCTTTATTCAATTTTTCCTGTGCAGGATTTATTTTAACGTTTTCTTATTTTTAACGTTTTCTTAATTTTAAAGTTTTCTTATTTTTAACGTTTTCTTATTTTTAACGTTTTTTGCAAAAAGAAAAAAAAAGAAAAAAAGAAAAGCAAAGAACAACTTTGCTTTTCTTTCTTTTTTTTTTTTTCAAATAATAGTCCCTTATCAAAAATATTAAATATAGAATTACCATCTTTGCAAATGTAAATTTTTCCTGTGCAGGATTTATTTTTAATGTTTTCTTATTTTTAACGTTTTCTGCAAAAAGAAAAAAAAAGAAAGAAAAAAAAGCAAAGTACAACTTTGCTTTGCTTTTCTTTCTTTTTTTTCAAAAAATAGTCCCTTATTAAAAATATTAAATATAGAATTACCGTCTTTGTAAATGTAAATTTTTCCTGTGCAGGATTTGTTTTTAACCTTTTCTTATTTTTAGCATTTTCTGCAAAAAAAAGTACAACTTTGCTTTTCTTTTTCAGAAAATAGTCGCTTATCAGCATTGATAACGTTATTTAACAATAATAAAATCAACGTCTGTGGTTGTATTAGGGGAGATTGCTTCCACACCCTGATATGGCCTTCTCTGACTTCTAGCACGCTTTCTTTCTGAGATCTTCTGTATTTTTCCATTTTCCTGCTGTTGGTCCATTATCAGATGTTTATGATTCTTTGCTGTTAACGGCATTTTTTTTTATATGTGCACAACGGATCGTAATTATTGTGACGTTCCAGAGAAATTGAGATTTATTTGTGCCACAGGATGACCTTTGGTCGCTCTTCATTGTGAGCGGAATATTTTATATCTGAATAGTCATGGCTTTTTATAGCGTTCAGTATTTTTATGGCTAACTTCTGTATATTCAATAATGTTAGGCAGCTGCTTGACTTTGACTTGACTGCTTTTTTTTGGAGCTTCGTTTTAAGAATTCCAAGATCAGACTAGAAAAAAGTGTTCTTTAACCACTTGCTTACTGGGCACCTCCTTTCCAGACCAATTTTCAGCTTTCAGCGCTGTCGCACTTTGAATGACAATTGCGCGGTCATACAACACTGTACCCAAATTAAGTTTTTATAATTTTTCCCCCCAAATAGAGCTTCCTTTTGGTGGTATTCGATCACCTCTGTGATTTGTATTTTTTGTTAAAATTTTTTAAAAAGACCGAATTTAAAAAAAAATATGTTTTTTTTTTTTATTTTGTTATAAAAATATAAAATGGGTAATTTTTATCCGTCATTGATGTACGCTGATGAGGCGGCAGTGACGGGCACCGATAGGTGGCAGTGATGGGCACTGATGGGTGGCAGTGATGGGCACTGATGGGTTACACTGATAAGCAGCACTTTAAGGGGGCACTGATTGGCAGCACTGGTGGGCATTGATAGGTGGCACTGGTGGGCATTGACAGGTGGCACTTGTGGGCATTGACAGGTGGCACTTATGGGCATTGACAGGTGGCACTTATGGGCATTGCAAGGTGGCACTTGTGGGCATTGCAAGGTGGGACCGATGTCCCTTTAAGATAAGCCGGTGATCGGCTTTTTCTTTCTCCTCCGCTGTCAGCGTGAGGAGAAAAAAAAACGATCACAAGCTTTTGTTGTTATCATGTGATCAGCTGTCATTGGCTGACAGCTGATCACATGGTAAGGGGCTGGGACCCGCCCCTTACTCGGATCGCTGATCAACCAAGTCTCAGTGACTCGGTGATCACAGCGCGCCCCGCACCCGTCTGACCAGGCCATTTTTTGAAATACTGAACTGCGTTACTTTAACTGACAATTTTGCGGTCGAGCGGCGCTGTACACAAACAAAATAGATGTTCTTTTTTCCACACAAATAAAACTTTTTCATTTGGTGGTATTTGATCACCTCTGCAGTTTTTATTTTTTGCACTATAAAAAAAAAAAAAACGACCGACAATTTTGAACAAAAAAAAAAACAATATTTTTTACTTTCTGCTATAAAACATATCCAATAAAAAAAGGAAAAAAAATCAGATTTCTTCATCAATTTAGGCCAATATGTATTCTGCTATATATTTTTGGTAAAGATATGCCAAAAAGCGTATGTGGTTTGTGCAAAAGTTATAGCGTCTACAAACTATAAAATTCCGACCACAAAATCCGACAAAGTTGTCGGAAAATCCGATCATTCTGAACGTGGTGACGTTCGTTGCATGTGACGGAACTACGTAGGGGCTAGTAGGCAATAGCTTTGGTCTTGTAATGTGATCTGAGCATGCGTGGCACTTTGTCCGTCGGAATTCTCTACACACGATCGGAAAAAGTCCAATCGGATTTTGTTGTCGGAAAATTTGAGAGCAGGATCTGAAATCTTTCCGAAGGAAAAAGTCAGATGGAGCCCACACACGGGCGGATTTTCCGACAGCATGGTCCGATCGGACATTTTCCGTCGGAATTTCCGACCGTGTGTACGGGGCATAAGATACTGTATATTTATGGAATTTTTCTTTATGTATTTTTTTTACTAGTTATGGCGGTGTTTAGTAGACATGTGCGCCGTCAATAAATTTGTTTCGTTCTGTTCCGTTTCGTATTAGCCGTTAATTCGTATTTCGTAATTCGTGTCCGGAATTCAATTTTCGTTAGGTTCGTTAACTTTTCGTAACAATTACGAAGGTTCGTTATGATGAATTTATCACTATGAGGGGCTCCCACCATCCCTGTGCTGCGCTGACTTCCTGTTTTTTTTTAACTTCATCATAACGAATAATCGTAATTAAGGAACATTCTTATTTTGTCCTATTCTGAATCTCCCATCGACTACCAGTACCAGTCTCCCACTCCCATATTAAAAAAGGTAATTTTCCCAACCCTCACTCAGCAGCAGAAGAAAACCTCTGATTGGTCAACGTACCAGTCACGTTTCCATTGTAACGGAATTTGGATCCGAAATTCGTAAACGAAATTTCGTATTTCGTACAAAATTCGAAAGCATAGCAATTCGTATTTCGGATCCTCCCATATGTACGAATATACGGAACTATAGTCCTGCTATAGGTCGCTAATCACTAGACATGTGTGATTCGTACGAAACTAATCGCACATGTCTAGTGATTAGCGACTTAGAGCAGTACTGTGATATTGCGGCAGACAGTCGGAAACTAACTGACACTTTTTGGGGACCAATGAGACTAATACAGTGATCAGTGCTAAAAATATGCACTGTCACTGTACTAATGACACTGACTGGGAAGGAGCTAACATCAGGGGTGATGAAAGGGTTAAATGTGTGCCTAACAAGTGTTTTCCCACTGTGGGGGAGGTGCTTTTACTAGGGGAAGACATGGATCCTTGTCTCTGCTTTGCAGGAACACAGGATCATTGCCTTCCCTAACAAAATGGCGATCTGCCTTGTTTACATAGACTGCCTTTCTGCCTCTGTGCTGGATGATGGACGGGTGGCGGGGGACATCGAGTCCGCAGTATCCGCAGATCAGATTTATAATCACAGCAGGAGTGGGCCACCGGCTCCCCCCAACGTGGAAGTGTCAGATCACGTTCTAGGTACGTGATCCGGCGCTGCAGTGCTACCTTGCCGCCGCACATTTAAGTTATACGGTCGGCAAGTGGTTAATTCATTCTGGGCATTAGAATTCTTTAACGCACAAATGCGCCTAAATGCGTCTATTGTTAACAGAAGCTCCTCTTCTAAAACGCCTAGAAACGCCTATATGTGCATGCAGGACTTGGTGCATCTTCAGAAAACACCCCACAACATAATAGAAGTCTATGGGAAAGTGCAGCTCACCCATACGAAAACCGCAGGTACACTGCGCTGCGGCCATAGCTCCCAACTGTCCCTGATTTGGAGGGACTGTCCCTGATTTGGAACAATGTCCCTCTGTCCCTCTTTCCTCCTCATTTGTCCCTCATTTTGCTCTGATCTATATAGTTATATATAAAATGCACTTTTTATCTATCAAAAAGTGTTTTCCAGCACTAAACCTTTCATCTGATTTCTAAATTGCTGCATTTGTAAATTCCAAAAGCCAATATAAAGGAATATTAGTGGTAAAAAAAAACACTTGTGGGTTTAACCAATCTTGTTTTTTTGTACAGTTCTCCTTTAAGGGGGCGTGGTCAGGGGTGTGTCCTATGCCTGCATACTTTTGATGATAGGTGTCCCTCATTCCCATCTCAAAAAGTTGGGAGGTATGCACTGCGGCCAAAGCGCAGCGGATCAGCGCAAAGTACTTTAGAGTAACATAAGAGCCTTTCATGGCTTGAGATCTGCAACTGAAAATCACATCAAGTACATTCCTGGTCGCTGCGTTATCTCACCCTGGAGGTGAATGGAAGCGTTCTTATCCTGTCACAGGACGTTATTAACCTATATATGGATACAAGATCAATTTGTTTGACATCATTTCAGTGGAAAATATATAAGATAATGGCACAATCTGCAGAATTTTAAAATCAATTTTCCATCATCTTTATGATACAGGGACATGTGATACAGCGGGGGTGGGGGGATTACTTAACTGTCCCTGTTTCGACCCGCAGAACTGGGACTGCACTTTAAGGCCTCATGCACACAGGGCGTTTTTACTGCTTTTACCAGCGTCAGATGATTTTTTTTTTTACAGTTTCAAAATGTCTCTCCGTGTTTTTTATGTGTCCATGCACACACGCCGCTTTTAAGGGGCGTAGGCATTTTCAAACTGTAAAAAAAAAAAAAAAAGGGCCAGCACATTCTGGAGCAGCAACATTAACCGATTCAGCCCCTGAAGATTTTACCCCCCTTCCTGACCAGAGCACTTTTTGCGATTCCGCACTGCGTCACTTTAACTGACAATTGCGCGTGCGCGTGCGCGCGACGTTGCACCCAAAAACACTGACATCCTTTTTTCCAACAAATAGAGCTTTCTTTTGGTGGTATTTGATCACCTCTGTGGATTTTTTGCGCTATAAACAAAAAAGGAGCGACAATTTTGAAGAAAACGCAATATTTTTTACTTTTTGCTATAATAAATATCCCCTAAAAATATATATAACATTTTTTTTTCCCTCAGTTTAGGTCAATATGTATTCTACATATTTTTGGTAAAAATATTGCAATAAGCGTATATTGATTGGTTTGCGCAAAAGTTATAGCGTCTAGGAAATAGAGGATAGTTTTATGGCATTTTTATTATTGATTTTTTCTTTACCAGTAATGGCGGCGATCTGCGATTTTTATCGGGACCGCGACATTATGGGACAATTTTGACACATTTTTGGGACCATTGGCATTTATACAGCGATCAGTGCTATACAAATGCACTAATTGCTGTAAAAATGTCACTGGCAGGGAAGGGGTTAACACTAGGGGGGCGATCAAGGGGTTCATTTTGTTCCCTAGTGTGTGTTCTAACTGAAGGGGGGAGGGGACTGTGTAGGGGAGATGACAGATTGCTGTTCATACTCTGCATGAACAGACGATCTGTCTCTTCTCCCTTCAGAGAACCGGAAACTGTGTGTTTACATACACAGATCCCGGTTCTCCATGTGTCAGTAGCGATCGCGGGAGCCCTAGCGGTGATTGTGACTGCCGGGCACTCCCATCAGCTCTGGAGGACCCTAGTGGCCACAGGGCGAAACAACGTAACATACCGTCATTTCGTCCAGCCGTGCCATTCTGCCACAATACAACTGCGGTGGCTGGTGGGCAAGTGGTTAAAACCGCCAGATGCAGCTAAACATTGCTAATGCGTGTTAACACTGCCCCCCTATTCATGCGTTTGGCCCCTAATCTACATGCAGGGTGGTGGATGCATGGATTCCAATGGGGGGGTGTTTTTTTTTTTGAAGGACGTGATTAGAACCTGAGGCTCTAAAAGGCTTCAAAAAAGGGTGGGCTCGGGGCGCAGCCCACCCAGCTGTGTGAGAATAGCAAATTAATATTCGCTATTCTCACACTGATCCTCCTCCTGGCCAATCAGGAAGCGGGTCCTGAGACCTGCCACCTGATTGGCTGAAAGGACAGGCAATTCTATTGGATGCCTAGGGGGAGGAGGGAGGAGACGCACGGCAGTAGCTTCCGTGATGCAGAGGAGGTTGAGAAGCCTGCCCGCCGCCCATCACCCGTAGGAGCGCTGCCCGCTCGGGACCTAGATGGGGTAAATGCGGGGTTGGATGACCGACCGACTGACTGAGTGGGAGTGGGGGGTGGGGGAGGTCAGTGACCCGACCGAGCGGGAGCAGGGGGTGCCACCGGCCAACTGGGGGGGTGATTGTTAAAAAAAACACCAGCCACCACTGCGCTGTATGCAGTGTTTTTTAGGCTGTAGTAATTGGATTTGGGAGTGGAAAATAGAAGAGGGCAGAGAAACACTGCTAAACGCTCATTACCGCCAATGCCAAACCCTTCTAAAAGTGCATTTTTACAGACGTTTTTTTCGTGCGTTGGTACTGTCTTTGCAGCTCAGCCCCCCCCCCCCAGTGGTAATCTTCCAGTGCTGCTGTTTTAATATAAGCTGCCGGACCTGTCATAGGTACCTGTCAAAAGTGCGGACTATGGCCACCATATCTACCCCCCTCCTCCATTCATAGACGCTCTACTACTGCCACTTCCCACAAAGAAAAGTGTTCTATGAATGAAGGAGGCGGACCTTTCATTCATCCTCCCATCCTCCATTCATAGAGCGCTTTTCACTCCTGGAAGCGATAGTACAGCTTCTATGAATGGAGGGAGGGTCGGAAAGGACGGGCATAGTCTGCTCTATTAACGAGTGCCTGTGATAGGTCCAGCAACTCAAATTAACCCCTGCAGCACTGGGAGTATGGCCACCAGCACAAGGGACACTTTTCATTCAATGAAAGAGCCATCCCTTGAGTTAAAAAAAAAGAATTTAACAATAATAATAATTAAATCATGTTATACTTACCTCCTCTGTGCAGGGGTTTTACACAGAGCAGCCCAGAGCCTTCTCTTCTTGGGTCCCTCTTCGGTGCTCCTGGCTCCTCCCTCCTGTTGAGTGCCCCCACAGCAAGCAGCTGCTAAAGTTTTCTTTTCCTATTAACAACCTGGTGATTGGCTGCTCGGAGTGCCTGGCAACAAATCAAAAGCTTGTTAATAGGAAAAGTTAACTTTGGCAGCTCCTACTCCCCTGTATAGTGCTGTGCTCCACTGTAAGTCTCTCTGCATCCTAAATCAGTGAAAGTGTCATTCATTGGTTTACATTTTTTTTTTTTTAATGCTATATGTAATATAGCATTAAAATATTTACTCAAAGGGGTTGTAAAGTCAGAAGTTTTTTTCATCTTAATGCATTCTATGCATTAAGATAAAAAAGCTTCTGTGTGCAGCAGCCCCCTCAGCCCCCCTCAGCCCCCCTAATGATTACCTGAGCCCCATCTCTGTCCAACAATGTCCACGGCTGGGATCTGGGACTCCCCTCCTCATTGGCTAAGACACAGCAGCGGCGGCATTGGCTCCCGCTGCTCTCAATCAAAGTAAGTCAGCCAATCAGGAGAGAGAGGGGGTGGGGTCGAACCGTAGCTCTGTGTCTGAATGGATACACAGAGCTCGGGGTGCCCCATAGCAAGCCGATTGCTGTGGAGGCACTCAAAGGGAGGGAGGAGCCAGGAGCTCCAGTCAGGGACCCGAGAAGAGGAGGATCGGGGCAGCTCTGTGCAAAACCAACTTCACAGAGAAGGTAAGTATAACATGTTTGTTATTTTAATTGAAAAATAACCCAAGACTTTCCAATCACTTTAACAAGGCAGTAATGATAAGTACAGTATCATTTTTTTTATTTATCACAGTCAGATCAATGAAATATGCTTTATGTTAATATTGTTAAAGTTGCTGTTGTTAATATTTATTTTTTTAACTTAATTCTGCATAAAACATTTAACAGCGTCATTTCATGACATCATTCACGAGGGCGTGTTTAGGGGTGGAATAGGTGGCCGGGCAGGGGTTGGGTGGGGAAACTGGTGGCGAGTAACTCTTAAGGCCTGGCCAGTAGCTCAGGACTTGAACTAACTATGCTAACTAACTATGCCCGATTTACTATTTTTCACAATAAACATACCGTATATACTCGAGTATAAGCCGAGTTTTTCAGCACATTTTTTTGTGCTGAAAGTGCCCCCCTCGGCTTATACTCCAGTCAAGCACTTTTCTGCAGCAAAGTGACATTTTCCGACCCGATTTTGGGGCCCCATATCTCAGGGTGACTTGGTGCTAGGAACCCCAAATCCAATACAAAGATGGGGTTCCCAGCACCAAGTGGCCACGAGATAAGGGGCCCCAAAGTCGGGTCAAAAAATGTCATTCTCTGCTGCAGAAAAGTGCTTGACATTTTCCGACCCGAATTTGGGGCCCCGTATCTCGGGGTCACTTGGTGCTAGGAACACCAGATTTGGTATGCAAACCCAGTGGAACCAACACTACAACATATCCAAAGCACCAAGTGACTCAGAGATACAGGGCCCTAAAGTCGGTCAACTGTGTCCATCTGCAGCAATGTAATTTCGGGACCCTTTGGCTGCAGCTAGGGGGCATTTAGGAACCCTTAACTACCAAGTTTGAAGTTCGGGGGACTTATGGCTGCAAATGGGCACAGGTGGGCACAGTGAGGCATGCAAATGGGCACAGTGAGGCTGAAAATGGGCATTGTTGACCCTCTTTTCCACTTACAGTAGCTGCGCATTTCTCACCCTAGGCTTATACTCGAGTCAATATGTTTTCCCATTTTTTTGTGGTAAAATTAGGTGCCTCGGCTTATATTCGGGTCGGCTTATACTCGAGTATATACGGTACACATTTCACAGTTCTATTTCGATGGACCTTTTGGTTAATCTTGTTAATATGGCAGCTCCTGTAAATCCCAATTAATTTTACATTCTTCTCTGTGATCACAACGCTCTTACTATAGTTGACTTTTGCTGTTTGCTTTACCAAGTCGTTGTAAAAAAATTAACGCCACTTTAATTAGGATGTATTTTCCCCTGAACTCGGTGTAATTTACAGAGTATTCCGCATAAGTTGGAATTTTCCCCTTCCTGCAGTGTTTATGTTAGGATCCAGTAAATTGAGATTTCACTATATCTTCTGAGACTAACATGACATTTTAGAGCTCTTTATTAAACAAGCTTACGTCTTAAAAGTTGCTAAAGACAAGCATCCTTTGTTAAGATTTAAACTCAATTTGCGAAGAATTAAAATACATATTGCTTGGGGAAATATATATATTTGTAATGAACAAAAGGAAGAAAAAAAAAAGAGAGAGAGAGGGAAAAACGCGCTGCCAGGTTGGTATTAATATTCTAAACCGACAGCATTTTCATAATAAAGAAACAAAAGACAACAAGAGGAGGGAGCTCAGCTTTAATCACTAATCAATCCCCTTTGTTTAGTGTGAATGTAACGATAGGTAGTATTATACAATTCTATGATCGCTCGATTAGAATTTTCTTGTGAACTCGAACTTTCTACTTCCAAAAAAGAAACAAACAAACAGGTTGAGGTCCTGACTATGTAAACATGAAATGAATGTGGGGGTTAACCCTTCAAACGCTTTTCCATCTTCAACATGTACTGTTAGCTTGACATGTTCGAATGAGTAATGCGTCCCCATGGAATGGTTTCTACTGGTCATTAGTGGACGTTGTCTTTACTAGACATTGTAGCACCTAGAATTTCCATGTAATATTGTACATTTTACTAATTAACTTTATCATGTACAATGCCTTGACACTTTTCAGATATTTATTTGTAATCATGTTTGAAAACCATTTATCATTTTCCCTCCACTTCACAATTATGTGCCACTTTGTGTTGGTCTATCACATAAAATCCCAATAAAATACATTTACGTTTTTGGCTGTAATATGACAAAATGTGGAAAATTTTAATTTTAGGTTCTAAGAAAATATCCTAAGCTTTGAACATCTCACGGAGCACTGTTCAATCTATCATCCAAAAGAGTATGGCACAACTGCAAACCTACCAAGACATGGCCGTCCACCTAAACTAACAGGCCAGGAGAGCATTAATTAGAGAAGCAACCAAGACGCCTATGGTAACTCTGGAGGAGCTGCAGAGATCCACAGCTCAGGTGGAAGAATCTGTCCACAGGACAACTATTAGTCATACACTCCAGAAATCTGGACTTTATGGAAGAGTGGCAAGAAGAAAGCCACTGTTGAAAGAAAGCCATAAGAAGTCTTGTTGAAGTTTGTAAGAAGCCATGTGGGGGACACAGCAAACATGTGGAAGAAGGTGCTCTGGTCAGATGAGACCAAAATTGAACTTTTTGGCCTAAAAACAAAACACTATGTGTGGTGAAAAACTAACACTGCACATGACTCTGAACACACCTTTTCTTCAGCAGGGACAGGGAAGCTGGTCAGCAGTTGATGGTAAGATGGATGGAGCCAAATACAGGGCAATCTTAGAAGAAAACCTGTTAAGAGTCTGCAAAAGACTTGAGACTGGGGCGGAGGTTCACCTTCCAGCAGGACAACGACCCTAAACATACAGCCAGAGCTACAATGGAATGGTTTCGATCAAAGCATATTCATGTGTTAGAATGGCCCAGTCAAAGTTCAGACCTAAATCCAATTGAGAATCTGTGGCAAGACTTGAAAATTGCTGTTCACAGACACTCTCCATCAAATCTGACGGAGCTTGAGCTATTTTACAAAGAAGAATGGGCAAAATTATCATATCATATCAATGATGTGCAAAGCTGGTAGAGACATCCCCAAAAAGACTTGCAGCTGTAATTGCAGTGAAAGGTGGCTCTACAAATTGACTCAGGAGGGCTGAATACAAATGCATTCCACACTTTTCACATATTTATTTGTAAAACATTTTTAAAACAATTTATAATTTTCCTTCCATTTCACAATTATGAGCCACTTTGTGTTGGTCTATCACATAAAATCCCAATAAAATACATTTACGTTTTTGGTTGTAACATGACAAAATGTGGAAAATTTCAAGGCGTATGAATACTTTTTCAAGGCACTGTGTCTCATAATGAACACATGCAGCTGTCCCTTCAGGTGAAGAGTCCACTTTTAATAATATAAACTGTGAGGCGCTTGCAATCTTCACTATAGAACACGAATAGCCAACCCAATACAAATAATAAATGATAAACTATATAAAATAAATAAATAGTCCAATATGGTGCTAATACCCAACACCAAGCTGTGATACAGTGGTCCTCAAGTGTAATTCTTCTATCACACTTGTCCCCACACTTCTTAACCACTTGTGCCTAGGATTTTAGGGCCTAGGATTCCGAGGCTTGGAGCGCACGCCAACCAGTGCCGTAGGGGCTATAATAACAACACCAGCTGTATACACTGGTAAAGAGGCACTTTAACATTTAACTTTTATTGGTTCTTTGTCTTTTACAAATAAATACTGCACTATGATACTTTTATATGGTATCTCCCGCTTTGTCACTGTATGAGTAAGTTGCCAACATACTGAAGGATCTGAGGGATATCCTAAAGTGCAAGAACCCTTGAGAGACATAAATACCTGTAAAAAGGGGTCAAACACTTCTAGTGAGTATGCATTTGTATTTTAGGCACAAGTGGTAAAGACTATTGCCTCGTACACACGATCGGACTTTCCGCCAACAAAACCGTGGAATTTTGTCCAAAGGGCGTTGGCTCAAACTTGTCTTGCATTCACACGGTCACACAAATGTTGGCCAACAATTACGAACGTAGTGACGTACAAGACGTACTACGTGGTTTTTCAGCTCTTTAGCGCCACCCTTTGGGCTCCTTCTGCTAATTTCATGTTAGTAGAAGTTTGGTGAGTGTTGATTTGTGATTTTCTTTTCACGTTTTTCATTTAGCGCTTTTCAGTTTGCGCTTTTCATTTCGTGCTTTTCCGTTCGTTTCTGAACGGACGTTAGTCAACCATGACATGTTGCGGAATCGGAGGAGATAACGTGTTTTCTATTATTGTCCTTGTAGTTATTGCTTTGACACTATATTTTTGGTTGAATAATGATTTGATTTGGTATGTTTTCTATATTTTTGGATGCATAGAATGCACTTTTTTGTTAAGTTCTATTGGCAGATAGCATGTCTTATTTTTTTTTTTAATACATAATAAAAAACTTGTGGAGAATAAAATCTTTGGCTATGTGTTTTACTTCAAATGACAGTTTGGGAGTAGGCAGTTACATTTAAAAAAAAATACAATGTAAAATTGACAAGGGACACCAACATAGTTGTATCTTTGATCTTAAAAACTACGGGATAATGGTGTTGTGGTAACTTGCACAAATAAAAAAAAATAAAAACATAATAATATTATTCTTGATATCACTAGAAAAAAAAAGCCTTTGAAAATTTGTTTGCAATAACTCCATCAGTATCACCAGCAAAGCAGCTTCATTATTATCCCATTAAAGAAGAAGAGAATTGTGCGCTGCTTTTGGAGATTTCATTTGCCACGTTACGAATGTTAATTCTCCATTACGAGCGCTAGTTTACAAGACCGACAGCTTCTGCTTCCGAGCATGCATGTTTGTACTTTGGACTTTTGTCCGACGGACTTGTGTACACACGATCAGAAAATCCGACAACAGAAATTTGTCCGCGGAAAATTTGAAAACATGCTAGTCAACATTTGACAATCACACGGTCAGATTGTCCGCCAACAGCCTGACATCCAACATTTCCCATCGAAAAGTCAGATCAAGTGTATGCGGCTAGGGAGACTAGTGTGATAGAAAAATTTCACTTGTTGATCACTGTATCACAGCTTGGTGTTGGGTATTAGCACCATATTGGACTGTTTATTTATTTTATATAGTTTATCATTTATTATTTGTTTGGGATTGGTTATTTGTATTATACAGCAGAGAATGCAAGAGAATCTTCGAGATTTAAAAGAAACTTACAAGAAGCATACAAAGTGATGGCATTAAAAAGACTAAGTTGTTCATCAAGTTTGCCCCATTTTTTTTAAATGTAATCATTTATATTTTTCAATTTTTTTTATATATTTATTTTATAAATCTTTGTTTGTCCCAAGCATGTTTAAATCCGCTTCCTATTGACTGACTCACTACCTTCAAGCATCAACTACTCTTTAGATGAAACCTAAAAACATAAAAGAGTTACAGCTAAAAAAAAAAAAGAAAAAAAAGACCAAGTGGCCCATTGAGTCTGCCCCATCGTTTTATTTATTTAAGTATTTCCATTTTTCTTTTAACTTTTTTTGTTATTTTTGTTTACACTACATATAAATCTATGTTTGTCCCAAGAATGTTTGATTGACTCCCTACCTCCACTGAAAGTCTATTCCAAGTATCAAGGGCTCATTTGAATAATTTAAAAAGTATTTTTTAACTTTTTTAGGTTATAGAATAATTAGTTTGTTTCATTCATTTAAAATTTTCATTATAATAGTGTTGCATATTTTACTAATCAACTTTAACATGTATATGATTGAGATTTGGAAGAAACAAAGAAGAGTGATGGCATTAATAAAGACCAAGTGGTCCATCGAGTATGCAACATTTTTTAAATGTAATTAATTATATCATTAACACCTACTGTTGACTGACTTGCTATCACCGCTCGAAGTCTTTTCCAAGTATCAACTACTCTTTCCAAAAATTTGAGAAGTATTATTGAACTTTTTTAAGTTCTAAACATTTTTTTGTTTAATTAATACATTTTAAATGTTCATTAGAATACTATTTGGCTATTTTACTAATCAACTTTAGCAACTTTGAAAAAAGATCAAGTGGTCCATCGAGTCTGCCCAATTTTTTAATTTATTATATATTTTTTTTTTTTTTGTCTGGGTATAGATCTAAGGATGTTCAAAACCACTTCCTGTTGAATGACTCGCTAGTACCTATGCTGGAAGTCTATTCCAAGCATCAGCTACTCTTTTGGTACATTTTAGAAGCATTGCTGAAATGTTGTAGGTTAATTTCATACATTTTTAATTTCCATTAGAATATTATTGTATATTTTACTAATAAATTTTAGCATATGATCGAGATTTAGAAGAAACAGAGACTAGTGACAGAAGAAAATAAGTCCAAGCGGTCCATCGTGTCTGCCACATTGTTTTTTGTCTGAGTATAGATCTATGTTTGTCTCAAGCATGTTTGAATCCACTTACTATTGGTTGAATCTCTAACTTTGCAAAAGTCGATTTCAAGCATCAACACTTGAAATTTGAAATGTATTGCTGAACTTTTTTAGGTTTTAAATTAATTTATGTTTAATTCATACATTTATGTTTGCATTAAAATGTTTCCAATGACTGAAATTTTCAAAGTTTGTTTCATTAAATAATTTTATGTTGAACTAAAATACTTAAGGCGTATCTAAACCTAAAAGCAAAAAATGTATACAGTATATTGCAACCTACCAATCCTCTGTGATGTAGTTTTCATTGCTGGTGTTCTAGAAATGTAATGGCCACTCCTAACTTCAAATTGATTAGTGGTTCCAAATGAATAACGACTGCAGAAGGAAGCAGATACGCTCAGCATCTTTCCAAATCCCTGTTCCGTTTGGGTTATTTTTTATTTTTTATCCACATGATTATGTAGGTTTTATATTAATATTAGAATTGTACTTTTATGATAACAAGGGGCGTAACATAGGCAGGCTAAGTTCTTATCAGGACTCAAAAGAAAGTGAATACATAATCAATTATTAGTGCCATGTGCACAATGAGTGCAGTGTGTAATACGTAAGGAAAGCATTACAGTTTTATAAAGAATTTATGAATTTCTTTTACAATGGTAACCTGTGTTTCTGCACATTTCATATGTTGAGTTTGAAATATACAGATTTGCAACATGTTTACTTTCAAACCGTTAATGGAAGAACAGAACAAACAAGTTAAGTTTTTTTTTTTCCTTTTATTGGTTGAACTGGATGGACTTGTGTCTTTTTTCAACCAAACTAACTATGTAAATTTAAGTACATCTATTCATTGACTAGTAGCAGTTCAAGATAACATAACTTGAATTTCTTGTCTTTCATAAAACCTGGAACCTTTTACGTAGTCACTCCGTTGAAGTACACTAAGGACATGGCAGGTTTAATTTATGATATAGTAGACTTTGCTCTGGAGATGCCATCACATGTGTCTTTAGCAACCAATACAGACATGTTCCATTATCTCTTTTTTCATGATTAATATTTTGTTTTGAAATGCAATGGGAATCTTTAATAAATATCTTACAAAAGGTAGATTGAACAGGGCTGGCTTTGCCGTAGGAACCATTTTTAACTCCCCCTGATTCTCAGTATTATATACTTACTTTTCAGTTTTAACCCACTAGTTATGGAGAAGCATGTGAAGGCATTGGGACAATGGTGTCCATAGCCTTGTTAAATCTATGGCTTCAGAGACTCATAGCTGAGCTCTTTTGGATCAGGGGATAGAAAAGAATTTAAGGGAGGTAACAAGAAGAGGAATAGTAAATGCTGTAAACAATGACGAGTACACTTTAAAGTGGAACATTAGTCCCCTTTTAATTTTTTATTTATTTTTTGCTTCTCTCCTAAACTTTGCACATTTAGTAGATATTTACTGTACCTACAGGTACATCTTATTTTAGGTTTACCTGTACAAGTAAACAATGTAGGTTTTACTACTACAACTGTAAAAAGCATACTCACCACTGAACAAAGCGCTCTGTTTCAGCACTACATATCGCACGCCACCAAATTCTCTTCTGACATCATCAGGTGGCTTGCTGTGTTTTCCCAGGTTGTTTGAGCGGACCCATGATGACTCATGGCAACGCAGATGAAGTATGGCGGTGATTGCTCGACACATATGCAGTTGGGCAGCCTGGAGCTCCTGGGATGGGTGATGTCAGTATCACAGGAGGCTTTGGGATGGGGAGGGTCAGAGACAGAAATACAGGGCCAGGATTCACTGACAAAGCACCTACCCCCCCCCCCCAATTGTGTAAGGTGGGGGCTAGGACCTACTGCAAAGCACCCAGCTAAGCCCCCCTCACAAAAGTATTCAATTGTGTAAGGTGGGGGCATGCATCAAATCATGGAGAGTTTTTTTATGTTTTAGACAGAAAGGAGATGGATTAGAACTTGTGTCAGGTCTTTATCGGTACCTCTGCCCCCGTTAAGGACATTCACTCTTTCTATTTGTCCTGTTTACCATTATCATTGAGGCTGGGTTCACACTTATGCGAATTGGATGCAGGTTTCTCCGCATCCAATTCGCATGACAGGAGACTGTGACTGGCTCACAATAAAGCTGGTTTACACACCTTCGGGGCGGCTGCTTTCCGCGTTGGAAAGGGGTCCTGTGCGTCTTTGGCTCAGTTTCACATGCAAATTCAGGCATAAATACGGACAAGATTTGCACCTGAATCGGTGTACAGGGACACACTGGACCCCACCCAGGGAACCGCAGCCACATCAGTGTGACCCCAGCCTGAAAGTGAAAGTCAGAGAAAATACCAAATGTTGGGTTGTCCCCAGAAAAGTAGTAGAGATGAAATCTTCTAATGGGAACACTAGTTCTGTTGACCTGGGGGTCCTCAAGGCAATCCCTTAATTTGCAGGGATTTCTTCTCACTTCCTGTTTTGGTTATGGGACAGGAAGTGAAGATAAAATGACAGGAATTACAACTGTTCCTTACTCTATCCAAAATGAAAAAAAAAGTTTTGCCTATAGTTCCACTTTAAGGCAGAAGGTTTGGAATAAATGAAAGCCAAATGGATATGTAACCAGAGCTTTTTAGGCTGGTCCAGAATTGATAAATCAGCCTCAGATGTCGTAAGTCATTGCTGCATCAGACTTTTATGATGAAGAATTAATTTGTTTAATATCTCTGTTTTTCTCCTTATCCTCACTAATCGTTACTTTCATGACTTAATATTATATTCGGTAAACAAATGATATGCAAAAAGGTAAACTGGTGTTAAACTAATTTTCATACAGACAGCATTGTCATATCGCAAAAGGACAACATGGCTTTGTCCTAACATATCACATCCTTACCCGTCACTGAATGATCTCATAGACACGATTGAGGCAGGGTCTCCGGCATGCAATGTATTATAAAAGTGGAGAGAAATACATAAACCAGCTCAAGCTGTTTGGTCTGCTTTATTTTGAAAAATAAAAAATAGTAATTGTAAAGAAATTGCAGTTACAAGGTTTAAATATCACCTGAGACATGAGTCATATGAGGGCATAAGGGGAAAGCTCACATTAATTTGCTTTCCATTTAATTCCATTTACGTTAATTTAGTCCTTCCAAGTAGTGATCAGCTTGGCTTTGATCAGAACTTGGGTTTAGGTAAATCCGAAAAGGCAGCTGTCATTCCTTGGACAATCAGCTGGGTCCTGGACATTCCCCACCCTGCACCACACTGCTACGAGGTCCAGATACAACTTTATTCCATTACAAGCCAAGGGACAATCCAAAAAGTAGCCAATGCGTTTCAAGGGTGCAAGAGCACCCCCTTCATCAAGGCTTGACTGATTTCAGCTGCCAAACAAGCCGCTGAAAAGACCTGAGCTTATAACTCACCCAGGAAAAAAAAATACCATTGTAGGTCCAGTTCACTTCTGGTGTGTTCATATTGTAGTCAGTCAAGCCTTGAAAAGGGGGGTGCTCTTGGACCACCACAACATATTTGATACATTTTAGATTGTACCTCTGACTTTTAATGCAATAAAGTTGTATCTGAACCTCTTAGCAGTGGTGTGGCGCTTTAATTTAAAGTCTTGTTACACTACACTACAAGCCAAGGAGGCTGTGGAGATCCTCTGGAGTGTAGAAGATGCCTGAACAGGAACTAGATCATTTACACTAACATCAATACCCTACAATTAAGATAACAATACCAGCAGGATAACCCTAAGGGTCCAGCACTGTCGATCCACTTTCCCCAACTATTCCCCACTCTGCAACTGCATGTACATAAAGAGGCGGAGATGCGTGTGACATCATTGACCTAATATGGCCACATGGCTATATTAGGTCAATGATATCACAAACATCCCCACCCCTTTGTGTACATGCAGCTTCATGACGGGGAAGGTCCAAGCCGCAACTCATTGACCCGGCACTGACAGCTGGCTTCCAGGTTTGAGCAATCATGAGTTTGAACCTTGCATTTAACTCAAACTCATCCCTACTTCCAAGTATCGTGTACTTAAATTTCTGTTTGTAGTTTCATCTTTCAGTTAGTAAATAGACATTATGCCATTACTCAAATGGGATGGTTATATATATAGGTTATATATATATTGTTCTTTTTGCAGTCGAGGGTTTACAATGAGCCTTAAAGAGCATGCACAAACACTGAACGTTGAAGAGGTAGCAGCCTTTGTGTAAAATCAGAGAATTTGTGTGTCTTCGTGTTTTGAAGTTTTTATTTTGTGGCAGTCACAATTGCTCTATCGTGGGATGTGTTCATTCCAGAAAATACATATTTTTATAAATTGGCGACCGTGGAAATCTTTTAAAAATATTGTTTTTGCACGGTTGATTTAAAAAAAAAAAGGCTGATTTGGAGATACTTCCCCTTTAAGTGTGCACTCTGTATTCACCTGACGGCAGACGGTATATGAGGAAGTGTTTTGTGTCTGTTTTCCTAAATACACAGATAAATTGCTCCAGATGCAATCAGAAGAGGGATGCACTTGATGGATGTTAGAGAAAAAAAAAACGTAGTTTCCCATCCCAAATTACTATGTATATATGTAAATTTTACTGGAGGAAAGAAAAAGAACACAAACACATCGCCGTGCCTCATGTGACACGTCAGGTCTAAAGCTCAACATGAGTCAAATTACCATAAATACAGCAAGTCAGACAGTAAATTCTATCTAAAGACACGTCGGAAGAGCTAAATCCACCCATAACTGAAATTTTAGATAAGGTGGTGCTTTATATATCAACAGAACAAAAAAACATGCCAATGGATAGAGCGCCAGACCAATGATAAGAGACCATCAGCCAACACATTTCGAGGGCCGGAAAACCCTTGATTGCTCATGTAGATGCTGCTGGTTGTATCTCCTAGTCCAGCAATTAACTTCCATGCATAGATTCACTCAGAAAAGTCCTATTTTGAGGCAATTCAAGTTTTCTTTTCTGCTGAAAAACATGCACTAATGGAAGACCAAAGGATAAAAGAGTCCAAATTCATTTATACTAAAAAAAACAGCCTTCGTCAGCAATAAATCCCCACCTCTGGCTTTCCCTTTCTTTTTGGCCCGATGAGTAGGTATTTCCTTCAACTAGGCAACTCCTTAATGATTTACTTCCATTACCCCAAATAATTATCCTTACACATTTATGTCTACGCATACATATCCCTACGGTGTTAGTCTGGATGCAACTGCCTTAATATGCCATATGTTTATTTTATTACAGGTACTTATATAGTGCTGTCAATTTATGCAGCGCTTTACATATATATTATACATATACATCAGTCCCTGCCCTCAAGGAGCTTACAATCTAAGATCCCTAACTCACATTCTTGGGCCAATTTATCCAGGAGTCAATTAACCTATCAGCATGTCCTTGGACTGTGGGCAGAAACCCACACAGGTATAGGGAGAACATGCAAATTCCATGCAGGTAGTGCCGTGGTTGGGATTTGAACTGGCAACCCTACTGCTGCTAGGCAGAAGTGCTAACCAACTAGCAACTGTGCTGTCCCAAAAATGTTGCCTTTTCCTGTATGTTAGTTGTGGATTTTCTTAAGCTGTTTCTCTGTATGCAATGTGGTTGTCTTTCACGATCCTCAGATGTACTTTAATTTCTGTCACTTTGGCCATTTACGCCTTTGTAATGTACGAACAGTCAATAAACCTTTTGTTAAAGAACAGCCAACGTGTTTTGGGGCTAAAAAAAACTCCCCCTTTGGCAGGACTGTAACAAAACACTGTATAATAGATATATATACATATATAGACATATATACTGTACATATACATGCATACATAATTAATTACCTCCCGCCTGCTATATAGACAAATGATGGCAGACCGGATCACCTCTTGTTCTGGGCCAACTCGTGGGCACGACCCCAATCTCGGTAAAGAGCTGCGGCGATTTGCCCATGTGATCAGCTGTGTCCAATCACAGCTGATGACATGTAAAGAAGGAGATGCCGTTTATCGTCTCTACTCGCCTCACACTGACAGAATGTGAGGCGAGGAGAACTGATCAGCGGCCTCTCCTCACAGGGGAGATCTGTACAGGTAATCAGGGCACTCATCATCAGTGCCCTGATTACAGTGCAGCCCCAACAGTACCCATCAGTGATGCCACTCTGTGCCCATCTGTGATGCCAATCTGTGCCCATCAGGGACACCAGTCTGTGTCCATGAGTGACACCAGTCTGTGCCCATAGGTGAGGCCAACCTGTGCCCATCAGTGATGCCAATCAGTGCTGCCCTTCGGTGGCCATCAGTGCTTGTCCATCAGTGCCATCCATCAGTGCCACCCATCAGTGCTGTCTATCAGTGCCCATCAGTGCCACCAATCAGTGCCCATCAGTGCTGCCTATCTGTCCTCATAAGTGCTGCATATTAGTGCCTACTCATCAGTGCCACCCCATCAGAGCCACCTCATCAGTGCCCACCAGTGTATCCACATCAGCGCACATCAGTGAAGGAAAAAAATTACTTATTAACAAAATTTTCTGACAGAAACGAACAAAACTTTTTTTTTTGTCTTTTTTCGTTTTCTTAGCAAAAAATATAAAACCCAGCGGTGATTAAATACCACCAAAATAAGGCTCTATTTGTGGGAAGAAAATGATTAAAAATGTCATATGGGTACAGCGTTGCATGACCGCACAATTGTCATTCAAACTGTGACAGTGCTGAAAGCCGAAAATTGGTCTGGGCAGGAAGGGGGTGAAAGTGCCCGGTATTGAGGTGGTTAAACACATAAATACATACATGTACACATGCATAAAAATGAAGACAAAGAAATATCAGATGGTAAGTGACAGTAGACAACAGTCTCACTCTTAGAATCATTATTGCACTCTGTCAGCATGCCCTTGGATATTTCTTTGTCTTCATTTTTATGCATCTGCCCATGTACAGTATGTATACATGGCATATGGCCAGGGCCGTGACAAGGGGTGGGCAGGAGGGGCGGTTGCCCTGGGCACTGTGGTATCATGTGAGGTGGGGGGGGCACCACAAGGAGATTAGGGGGGAGGGAATTTGTGTTAAAAAGGGGAATTTGGGGGGCTTCAGGGGGTAAGAATTGTTTTAGGAGGGCAAATTTAGGGAGGGTGTGCTAGGAGTTGTGATTTGGGGGGATTTGTGTTGGGAGTGGGGATGGGACACATAATGCCCATACATCTTGGGGGGGGCGGGAATTTGGCATGTTCGCCCTGGGCTCTATATGACCTTGTCCCGCCACTGCATATGGCTATATTAGGTCAATGTCATTGACCTAACATGGCTATAAGGCCATAATACGTCAATGATGTCATGGTCCCATTGTGTACCTACATCCACAGGGCAGGGAATCTACCGCTCGCAGCTCATTGGCCTAGCAATGACAGTTAGCTTCAATGTTCAGACTAAACCCAAGCTGATATAGGGAGGCATGGAGTGCAGGAAGGATTGGAAGAGAACTGGTCAAACATCATCATACACCTAGCACTTACCTGAGGTTTGAAACCACAAGCCACCGCAGCTCTTACCCTTGTATTATTTTTGGCCGGCCATGTATCGTAAAATAAGAGCTTGTGCTTAAAAACAGGAAAACACTATTCTGAACAGCAGTTTATATTTCCTTAAAAGACAATCAACTTTAAATATGGATTAAGCCCATTTATCATCTATTATTTTTTCCCAATTAATGCAGCCAACAATGGGTGGTGTATAAAGCCCTAAGGATACATCATGCATTGAGAAGCACTCTGCGGAGGAGGTAATGGTAATCCCATGATTGTAAAACTGTTAAAACATTTGCATCATCTATTATTTAGGTTTTGTATTCCATACATTTTGTTCCTGGTATGTTAGGATAATATTGCTATATTAAATTAATCTAATACGTACAAAACCCTATATCAAATGTATATATTACAAAAGTCAGAAATTCTATTACTGTTTATAAATGGGCAGAGAGACCCCTGTGCACAGCAGAGCAAGACCTTTCACCCATTGGCCACCCGCAGCATCCACCTTCACTCTTATGCCGCGTACACACGATCGGACATTCCGACAACAAAATCCATGTTTTTTTTCCGACGGATGTTGGCTCAAACCTGTCTTGCATACACACGGTCACACAAAGTTGGTCGGAAATTCCTAACGTCAAGAACGCAGTGACATACAACACGTACGACGAGCCAAGAAAAATTAAGTTCAATAGCCAGTGCTGCTCTTCTGCTTGATTCCAAGCATGCGTAGCACTTTGCGCGTCGGAATTGTCTACACACGATCGGAATTTACACAAACGGATTTTGTTGTCGGAAAATTTGAGAACCAGATCTCAAATTTTTGTGCGACGGAAATTCCGATGGAAACTGTCCGATGGAGCCTACACACCGTCAAATTTCCGACAACAAGCTCCGATAGCACATTTGCCGTTGCAAAAGTCTGACCGTGTGTACGGGGCATTAGACACTCTTTGAGGGATGACGGACTAGGATCTCTAAATGACAACCACTGACCTTTCCAAGTATACTTCATGGTGTGTCTTTACTAAAGGCAACTAGGCCTTTTACTTTGGGAGGGAATTTTCCCTTAGCTTAGTGAATGTGGTGAAAAAGCGCTTTGCAAAAGAAAGCCCGATCACATGCAAAGTAAGTAAAAATTGTTGGTTGCACACGATTGGATAATTGAAGTCATTAGAGCTTCACTTCGTTTACTAAGCTAAGTGAAAATTTGATTGCAAAGGGAACAGCCTAGGTATATTTAGTAAATCAACCCCTATGTGTTTGATGGCCCAGTAGCTGCAAATACAGTAGTTCTTATGATTTTGAATATCTTTTAGGATAATTGGGTTGTTTATAACCTTTCAAGGGGCAGAGAGACGTTTTGTAATTGAACAGGTCCAAGAATGTGTGCGACTGTTGGGAAAGAAGCTTGAGATAAATATAAATATGGTGTTCCACGCTCGCAAGGTGTGTTAGCTGCTGCCCACCCCAGCTAAAACCACATAAGTGGATTTAGAGAAGATGTATAAGGAGGTGTGGGGTAAAGTGGTGCTGCTAAACCCAAATAACGTGAAATAATAGATATAAAATATGTGATATGACTGTTGCAAAAACACACTGGTGTGTGAATATATAAAATCCAAGTGTAATCCAAGTGTAAGGCCCCTTTCACACTGGGGCGGGAGCCGCGGTGACGGTAAAGCAGCGTTATATTTAGCGCTGCTTTACCATCGTTTTGCCCGCGGGTTTCGGCCGCTCGCGGTGCGGTTTTACCCCCGCGAGCGGCCGAAAAAGGGTTAATATCCCCCGCAGAGCGGAAGGAGCGGTATAGGAGTGGTGAATACACCGCTCCTATACCGCTCCAAAGATGCTGCTAGCAGGACTTTTTTTGCCGTCCTGCTAGCGCACCGCTCCAGCGTGAAAGCCCGCCGGCTTTCACACTGGAGTGAATGGGGCCGGTTTTTTCAGGCGGTATACAGGCGCTATTTTTAGCGCTGTACCGCCTGAAAACCGCCCCAATGTGAAAGGGGCCTAACTCTGCTATAGAATAGCATCCAGTGATAACTGTTGAAAAATAAAGTGCTAATAATAATATAAAACAATGAAAAAACAACAAATGAGTGTCTGTTTCTTTAAAAATATATATAAAAAAATATAGAAACAAACAAATCCGTTGCACATCTCAGTTCGTAAATTGACATAGATTATCATCTTCAAGAAAAGTGATTGGTGCTTGAATTAATATTGTGGTATATAAATCAAGAAAAACGGTGACTCTTCACACGTGTGACCCCCTCAGGTCCGCACTCACCAAATAGATATACCCCTGCAGGGGTGAAAGGCCTCACAATTGAGTCAACTCTTCTTCCTATGTTCCCTCCTCCTTATCCACGATCATATTATGCGATCACATAAAAGTGGGTACAGAAAGAGGACATCCCATTGTGTAAATCCGTATGGATACGTTTAATGAATAAACCTTCATAAAAAGCACTTCCAATAGTGCTGGGGAAAAGTATACAGCTATATGTTGGTTTGTCTGGGATGCCTTGCGGTCACGCATCAGGAGTGGCAGCTCCTGATGATGTATGCATGACGAAACGCGTGGGGCGAAGCTTACAACTTCACTGTGTCACTTCCGCTATGGAGTCTTTGGTCTGTGGAATGCAGACCACATCTAAGAGGTCAGGGCTGGTGGTGGACAAGGATGTTCGAGAGCAAGCCAGAGATCAGGGCAGGCAGCAGATATAGTTAACCTGGAACTAGCCAGAGGTCAGAACCAAGCAGCCAAATTTAAATGAACCAGGTGATTGGTGTGGACGAGACAGGGAAGAGACCCCCCTGATAGATTGGGCCTGGCAGAGGGAGAAGGACGCTATGATCGGTGTGGCTGTGGGCACTGTCAAGAAGTAAAAGCCACCCTGTTCGGACACAGCGCTTCAAAAGCAGAGGTGGTTCTGGATCAAGGAACTAATGTAGCAATGGCAATACGGTTGCTATTGCCTACTATAGGTCCACAAAGAACCTGATAATCACAAGGAATACTTTTTTTTCCTCCAAAGAGCAAATTGTACAGCAAGAGTGTTCTTATTATGGGAAGCTGTGTTTCGTGTCTGTGATCACTCCAACACGCCTCATAAACAAACACTTGTGTGAATATCTTGGGGGAAAAAAAGGGAAGTTTAACTCAGAAATAATGCGTGGTGTTATGTACCGCACTGATGTTATCTCTGCAATAAATTTGTCTGTTGTTATATTGTAGATATGACTATGTGTGGATTGCTGTATGTTCTGTCAGTGTGTTACTTTTTTTCCATTGAATCTGTTAGGTAGAGGCCTGTAGGTGGGGCCTAGGCCCAAACTACCAAATCAGGGAGAGACACACACACAGTTCTTGAAGTGTTAGTATATTGTATATTATGGGAATATGAGTAATGATAGTAATGAAAAGCAGAAGCAGAATAACAGTATCACCAGGCTTGGGCCTGTATGGTTGGAGGTGCGCTGGGACAGGACAACAGTGCTGCTACGAAGAGCCCCACTTTCCTGGATACTGGGATGTTCATGAAAGGCAGGCATTTTCTTGTACTGACCCTACTCCCCAGGAACCCTCCCCAACCCTGCCTAAACTCCAGGGTGCTACACATGCATAACTACAGATCATGGGGGTTCAACCTCCCTACTGTCATTGATATTAGAATAATGTATGTCAAATCAAGACCAGGTAGCGGGAGACCTGTCAGTATAGTTAGTACACTTGTAAGCAGGTAAAGGGAATGTTTGTATCAGAAAGTGAGACAGGCTGCCCGGGATGGGAAAGGGTTAAACCTATCTCTGCAGTTTCCAGGGCTTTTCTGAGCTCTGCTCTCCTCCATGTGTTGTAAATAAAAAGGGGGGAGGCTCTGCTAGGGGTCAGCCTCCTGCATGGGAAGAACAGAGCATGTAATCAGCAATGTAATCAGCAATGCCTTTGAGGGCTCTTGTTGGAAACAGGACCACTTGGGAGCCAAAGGGTCCATGTCACTAAATATGTACCCTTGTGTTGCCACCTCAAGGGATTTATCAGTTTTGGACTCTCATCTTTACAGGTATGCCTGGGCAGCCACAGAATAGTTAGTTAGGAACTAGACTGTGTTGCACTTGGAACTGTTATGTTCCTGAAACATTTTAAGATAAGTTTCATTGACTTTTCCTGAGCCTAGTTTGAAATTATTCAAAGGGCTGCATGGTGATAAATGGTGTATTGAAGGAACAGGGCCTGTAAAGCACACACAGGATTTGAAAGCAAGGGTTTAAAGGCTATAAAGGGTTAGCTTGGAAGAAGAGTCATTGTCAGAGAGCAGTTGCCACGGGTAACCAAGAACTGGTGGAAAGTGAATGACAGCCGGTCAATAAGCGTGGTACCTGGGGTTATTATAGGTGACAGGTCCTCCAGTAGATAGGGGGGTTGATTTCTGGCTTCTTTCTGGTGCTCAGTTGCCCAAGTAATCTGAACCGAACCTGCGGTATGGAGACCCCATGTACCTATCCTCATGGTACGGGAGAGTGAAGGGGTTCATTTAAGAGCAAGCATGAGGTATGTGCTATGTGCACGGCGGGACCCCATTCTGTTTCTGCGAGCGAGATGGCAGAGTTACGCTGGACTGGTGCTGAGGGCACGAGTTCTGCACGAGGAAGGTGTGTTGTGACTTGAGAGGGAACACTTCACATAGGAACTCTGTATGTTACATCACTGCACAATGGTATACAGCTCAACTCTAACCTGGGGTTCCATCCTAATTTTGAATTGCACGTGAACGCGGCCCTGCCTAGTGCCAGGCCCCACCCACACACTAGTATTCACCAAAGCTGTGAACTGAAACTGTCAGGAAAGAGGGGCATCAGTGCAGGAAATTAACTTTAAACTTACATTTTCCAGCTACCTGCTTTGTCCTCAGTAGCTCCCCAGTCATTTTCAGTATTTTAGATCTTAGGGCCTAAGTGTAAAATCAAAGCCCTACCACTCGTTCCACTGCCACAGCAAGGGGGTGCTAAAAGAGGTGGTGCAGTGGTCAGTAGAAAGAAATAAAAGAAAGTGAAAAGAAGTAAAAGAAATAAAAACACGAGTTGGAGTTGCAATGATAATGACCATTCACAATATTTTATGTTATGACATAATTGTTATGCCCCGTACACACGATCGGACATTCCGACAACAAAACCGTGGATTTTTTTCCGAGGGATGTTGGCTCAAACTTGTCTTGCATATACACGGTCACACAAATGTTGTCGGAAATTCCAACGTCAAGAACGCGGTGACGTACAGGACGTATGACGAGCCGAGAAAAATGAAGTTCAATAGCCAGTGCGGCACTTCTGCTTGATTCCCAGCATGCGTGGACTTTTGTGCGTCTGACTTGTGTACAAGCGCTCGGAATTCCCGACAACAAGAGAGCAGAACCTGCTCTCAAATATTTGTTGGTGGAAAGTTGTACATTTGGGAACTGAGGGTGTTATTAAGGGCAGCTCACTTTTTTAAATGTATTTTTTTTCACTGGAAGAAACATTGTAAACAGTCAAAACCGGTATTAGCATTATCATAAATCATTAGGCCCCATGCACACGAGGCGCAGATGCAAACTCTGTTGAACGCGTGTTTTAAAAAGCAGAAACCTGCGTTTAAAAACGCGCGTTTTGCTGTGTTTTCATGCCGCTTTTAGACACGTTTAGACGCTTTTGCGTCTATAAGCATTTGTAAAGATAACATCATATAGACCCTCCCCAAGCTCAGAAAGCATGTATTATTAACTATTTTTGCCATTTTGATCAGAGTGAGCAGCAGCAGCAGAGAGAGCAGTTGTACACTTGCATTTGCCTCTCTTTCTGTGTTTTTTTTTTTTAAATGGATCCCATATTGAATACATGTCAGGAAATTCTCCTGATGTTGCTCTTGATGAGGCAGCAATGTCGTCGCAAATTTGCATGAGAGGTCCAGAATCAGAGCTTGTCGATATTGGACCCATCCGTTGATGGCACAGCGAATGTCCGTTGGATATTTCACAAACATGTATGCATTTCACAAACATGTATGCATCAGTGAGTATATATGCTCTATGAACTATCTAAACTAATTACGACATTTTAAACCAATTTTTCTAGTATTTTTTATGGTTTACCATCATATTTCTGAGTTTTCTGGTCCAAAAAATTGGGTTCCTTTAAAAAGGCTTATAAACGCAAACGCGGCTAAACGCAGGTGCCTGCGTTTAACCGCGTTTAACCGCGTTTAGCTGCGTTTTGCGTCTGAAACGTGAAAAAGCAAAGTGTCTGAACGCATTTTTTTGCTTCTGGAAAAACGAGGTTAAACGCAACTGCATAAAAACGGGAAAAAACGAGACTGTGTACATGGACACATAGGATAACATTGCATGCGTTCAGGTGCAGTTGAAAAAAGAGTCCAACTGCCTCTGAACGCGCGTTTAACAGCGTCTCGTGTGCATGAGGCCATACATGTTTGTTTGAAAAGACAACAAAAGACTTCTGGCGTCTCATGAGCCTTTTTTGACCCCGAGAGGAGCATCAGTTAGTAAGGTATTCCGTATGGGAAGGTGTTCCATAAAACCCATAAATTTTCCTTTTAGAACCAGGGAAACCCTAAGCCCCCCTACACACGGTCGGAAATTTCAACCACAAAATTTTGTCAGACACTGGTGTTGCATACACACGGTCGGATAAAGTTGTAGGAAAATTTGATCATTCTGAACGTGGTGACGTTCGTTGCGTACGACGGAACTACGTAGAGGCTAGTAGCCAATAGCTTTGGTCTCGTAATTTGATCTGAGCATGCGTGGCACTTTGTCCGTTGGAATTCTCTACACACGATCCCAAAAAGTCAGATCGGATTTTGTTGTCGGAAAATTTGAGAGCAGGATCTCAAATTTTTTTCGTCGGAAATTCCAACGGAAATAGTCAGATGGAGCCCACACACGGGTGGATTTTCCGACAACATGGTCCGATCGGACATTTTCCGTCGGAATTTCCGACCGTGTGTACGGGGCATAACAGGTGGAAGGGGATAGAGTTTTTGGGGCAATTGACTTGAAGAAAAAGGTTTGCTTTTTGCAACAAATGTTATTGTGATCTGGTGCACCTAGCATCCCTACATCAACATAGGCATACAACATACACATAAAACATAATTTGCATCACAAACAACTAATAAATAACTAATATACATAATTACCACTTTATTAATCAACAGATACAAATTTCATTACATAAACACAATTAAAATTGATAGTAAGCTGATTTGTGTTCATATGTCAGTATACATATTCAGTGGAGTATTCATACATATACATAAGGCGAGAAGGGGAAGGGGGTAGAGTTTTTGGGGCAGCTGACTTGAAGAAAAAGATCTGCTATTTGGGCAGCCAACTGAGTCATCTGTTATATCTTAAGTTGAGCATTGAGGAATTGTGGGGATCATTGTCTGGGCTTTGTGGATCCAATGATGTTGGTGATGTTCCATGGAAATACTTGTCACAGTTGAGTAATTTTTTTTTCATTCAGTAACACTAAAGAGGTTAAAAGTGCCTTCATTATCAGATCTAGAGTGGTGCGCTGATTTAATTGTGCAGTTAATTGTGGGCAGACCTAATTATAAATGCTGTGTGATGGTTGAACCACAGAATACATCTTCCCTCCATATAAACAAAATAATGGAGATACAGAATGGCTGATTTCGTTTTCTATTAAACCAGAAAGCACTCAGTGCAGCATATTTCAGTCGGAGTGGAGACCAGGCCATGTTGTGTTCTCTCTATCTCTCTCTTTAATGCAGCACATATTAACGTGGCAATGAGTTATGGTGCCCACATATGTACAGATTATCTGCAAAGAAGGTTTCTTTCAAACTTTCTCTGTTGATAATTGTTGGATGAGAAATGTGATAGCATTAGCGTGTGTATGTGCCTCTTCTACAATGGTTTTTGTTGTCACCCAAACTATATGGATGGGCATTAATCACTTGCACCACCCATAGCTGCCAGTTAAGATATGCACATGCATTGTAGATTGGGTCACCCATGAGCAACATAAGTCTGAGCTTGACCTGTATGTGCATGTGCAGTTTACATTCAAGGCCGTGGTCATGTATCCTGAGAAGACTCCCAATATGGATGGTACCTCCAGTACCTTCAGCCCACAGTTACGGAAATCTCCCTATAGATGAGGGGCACAGGCTTTCATATTGATGGACTCCAAGAGACTAATGTTGCCCACAATTAGGCTAGCTTAAAAATTGTCATATGACTTTTTGCTCATCTATAACAACACAGAGATCCGAGAAAACTCCCTATATGCTGACATATAGGTTGTTAAGGGGAAGGCGCCACATAATCACTGAATGTTCAACATACATGTCAGGTAAAGAGAGTGTGTAATTGGGGGGGGGGGGGCTGGTAGTTCTCTTTTAGTGTCCTGTCCCCAGCCAGTCTGGGCTGATCTTTTTTTTGGCTAGGCTATATAAACTCGGGTGTAGCCCGTCAAATGCAACTGCTTGTGCCCAGCATATGCAGCCACTTGTGCCCATCATATGCAGCCACTTGTGCCCATCATATGCAGCCATGTGTGCCCATCATATGCAGCCATGTGTGCCCATCATATGCAGCCACTTGTGCCCATCATATGCAGCCACTTGTCCCCAGTATATGCAGCCACTTGTGCCCATCGTATGCAGCCAGTGTGCCCATCATATGCAGCCATGTGTGCCCATCATATGCAGCCACTTGTGCCCATCATATGCAGCCACTTATGCATATCAAATGCATCCACTTGTGCCCGTCAAATGCAGCCACTTGTGCCAAGTATATGCAGCCACTTGTGCCAATCATATGCAGCCAGTGTACACACCAACCCCCCCCCCCCACACTCGCGGGGCTCGCGACTCTGGCAGCACCCCCCTGGCACTTACCATTAGGCAGCAGCTCCTCCTAGTGCAGTGAGTGCACCAGTGGCGACCTCCGCTCCAGCATGTGTCTCCTCTGCTGAGTCCACTCCTCTTCCTAAGCGCCAGGCATCCAATAGGGTGGCCTGGTGCTTTGGCCAATCAGGAAACAGGTTTGACGCCCTGCCTCCTGATTGGTGGGGAGGAAGGTTAGTGTGAAAATAGCAAAAATGTATTCGCTATCGTCACACAATTGGGTGGGATCAGGGTGTACTCTCTGCGCCCCGAGCCCACCCTAATTTAAAGCCTATTAGAGCCTCTGGCTCTAATCAGGTGCTTCAAAAAGTACCACCCCCGCCATAGGAATCCATGTGTCCAGTGTCCTGAAAGGGGCCGGGCGCATGGATGGGGGGGCAGCGCCCATGGGCCCACAGTGCACGGGCCGCCACTGACCTTTTCTATGTAGAGTATGGGAGGTCCTATTAGAGCTGTTAAGATATACACAAATAGTTGTACTATACTCTCTGTAAAGATCTGTGAATTGTTTCTGGGAACCAAAATCCGACTTTCAAGCATAATAGTTCACAAGGATTAAACATTAACAGAAGTCCGCTATACACCTTATCTCACTGCTCTGCTAGTGTAAAGTTTTCATAAAAAGGTTCACTATAGTTTGGATTGTATTTTATCTCCTTTTGCCTAAAAAGCAATATTTCTTTCTAACGAGACAACAGCCGCTGCTCTTGTGCACATCGCTGGGTCGGATCAGGCTCAGGTAAGAACTGGGGGGGGGGGGGGGGCTAGGGGGCTCCTGCAGCACAAAAGTTTTTTTTTACCTTAAAGCATAGAATGCATTAAAGTGGTTGTAAACCCTTACAGACCACTTTGACCTACAGGTAAGCCTAGATTAAGGCTTACCTGTAGGTCCAAGAAATATCTCCTAAACCTACACGGTTTATGAGATATTTGCAAAAAGACAGGCACCGCTGTCTACAGCGCACGCAATTATGCCTCATGTAATGCCCACAAGTGCCACCTGTCAATGCCCATAACTGCCACCTGTCAATGCCCATAAGTGCCACCTGTCAATGCCCACAAGTGCCACCTGTCAATGCCCACAAGTGCCACCAATCAATGCCCACAAGTGCCACCTATCAATGCCCACAAGTGCTGCCAATCAGTGCCACCTAAAAGTGCTACCTATCAGTGTAACCCATCAGTGCCCATCACTGCCACCCATCAGTGCCCACCCCTGCACCTATCGGTGCCCGCCACTGCCGCCTCATCAGCGTACATCAATGACAGACAAAAATTACCCATTTAAAGTTTTTATAACAAAATAAAAAAAAAAAAACATTTATTTATTTTTTTAATTCGGTCTTTTAAAATTTATTTAACAAAAAATAAAAATTGCAGAGGTGATCAAATACCACCAAAAGAAAGCTATTTTTGGGGGGGGGAAATGATAAAAATGTCATTTGGGTACAGTGTTGTATGACCGCGCAATTGTCATTCAAAATGCGACAGCGCTGAAAATTGGTCTGGATAGGAGGGGGGTTTAAGTGCCCAGTAAGCAAGTGGTTAAAGAGGTGGTCCACCCGATTTTTTTTTTTTAAAGTCAGCAGCTACAAATACTGCAGCTGCTGACTTTTAATAAATGAACACTTACCTGTTCCAGGTTCCAGCGATGTCGGCAGAAGATCGCTCGTCTCTCAGCTGCCCCCGCCGCCATCCTCTGTCAGGGAATCAGGAAGTGAAGCTTGCGGCTTCACTGCCCGGTTCCCTACTGCGCATGCGCGAGTCGCGCTGCGCGTCTTTATTGGTCCCCGTTGTGTCCTGGGAACTGTGTGTTTCCCAAGACACAACGGGAACCCTCGGATATGGGCGGGCATCCTCGGATAGGGGCGGGGAAGCTAGTCTAGTCCCGGAAGTGGGTGCAGATACCTGTATTATACAGGTATCTGCACCCCCCTCCCCCTGAAAGGTGCCAATTGTGGCACCGGAGGGGGGGAGGAATCCGATAAGCGGAAGTTCCACTTTAGGGTGGAGTTCCGCTTTAAGGCAAAAGACCTTGATTACCATTGGTTACCATGCAGAGCCGCAACCAGATTTTGCCTTCTCTGGTTTTAGTAAATCCACTCCAATGTGTATAGATGGGTGAACCTGGGAAACCACCCATGGACTGTAAGGCTTGTTGTGCTCCTGGGCTTGCAGCATCTCACAACCTGACAGGCCATGGTGTCAACGATTCCCCCAGCTGCAAGGAGGAGATAACCCAGACCCCTCATACTCAGGTTCTACAGTAAACCCCCTATCATTGGACCTGCCTTGTCAACTGCTGCTATGGGCACTATAAGAGGCTGGATAGTCATGTATGGTTGTTTTCTTCCCAATATAAGGAAATTTCAGCTCCCCAACTGTCAAGGGATTACAACTCCAAGTATGTCCTGGCAGCATGTGCATATTACCACTTCCCTGCCAGATGGATATCATGTTCAACCTTTTCTATGTAGAGTATGGGAGGTCCTATTAGAGCTGTTAAGGTATACACAAATAGTTGTACTATACTCTCTGTAAAGATCTGTGAATTGTTTCTGGGAACCAAAATCCGACTTTCATGCATAATAGGTGACGAGGATTAAACATTAACAGAAGTCCGCTATACACCTTATCTCACTGCTCTGCTAGTGTAAAGTTTTCATAAAAAGGTTCACTATAGTTTGGATTGTAGTTTATCTCCTTTTACCTTAAAATCAATATTTCTTTCTAACTATCCACTGTGAACAGTGCAGAACACAGATTTTCTTCTTTCTGTGTTGGTAACAATCTAGTAGACCTACTACAACCACTTCCTAGGATTTGCCACCAGAATGCAGAGCTCTGTTTACATTTGGTACAACCGTCTTCCAGATTTAGCAGGACCACTGAAGCTCCAGCTATTGGCTCTTCTTTACCAAAAGTAAATCTGAACTGCAAAATAACGAACCAGTCTGGAGCTGTCAGTAGAGCAGGTGCCTTCTGGTGTGGCACTTCAGGTCAATTTTGAGTTTAAAGCAAGGCAGGACAAAATAATAAAAAATATATGCAGTACCTCTCTGCAACACATTCCCTTGTGTTGTATCCCTTTCAAGACCCCACAAGTACAGACAATGACCTACTAATCTGTCAGAAATGCGCTCAACTCCACAAGTCCCGTAGCAGGCTAACAACACACAGCATGCCAGTGGAATGGGAGGTGACAGCCCTGCCCATGTGTGTTTTGCTAAACCACTCTTCCACTTATAGATCTCTTCAACATAAAGGCTATGCATTCTGTTGTCCAAAATAAGAATTGGAATGGCTAGACTGTTTGAGGTACCATATGTAATATCCAGAGGACACTGGACACCTCTGAAATTCAACAGTTTTTCTTAACGTATACAAAACAGACATTTATCAAAATGCTTCCAAGTTTATATTTAACAGATGAAAAGAAAGGAAATAAGAGAAGTTCAGAATTTAGGGCTTACTGTCCTGGCCCCCATCACATCTCCTAAGCCTCATTATTGGCCCATTACTGTAATGAGTGGCCTATATTACCAGCACAGGAGTCCAACACTCTTAAAAGTGTTGAATTCTGCAGTTTTATCTCTGCAATGCAGCAAAGATTAGAGGTGCTGACGGTGGGAGAGGTAAGCATGAAGTTTCTTCTTTGAAGAGGGTACTTTGTTTTTTAGTTATTATTCTAGCATCAGGGTCACTTTAGGTAGCCCCACCAGCATTGAATCCCTGGGTACTCCTTTCAGGCCTTATTGCTGGAAAGTGTTGGATGTCCTCCACATCCCAGTAAGGGTCAACAGGAACAGAGTGACCAAAAACCAAACTCTCTACCCAAAACTGGGGTTACATTTGATGCCAATCACATTCACACTTATAAAAGGTAGCTAGATAGCTAAAAAAGCACATTATAAAGTTGAAGATTGTATAATAAGTGATATCGAGTTCTCTGTTGAATACTTATCATAATGGGGGATTTTAATTATCCAGACATAGACTGGGCGAAGGGAACCACGCATTCGTCTAAGGCTCGCCAGTTCCTAAATGTCTTGCAGGACAATTTCATGGGTGAGATGGTAGACGCACCAACTAGAAACAAGGCATTACTAGATCTACTGATTACCAACAACACAGACCTTTACGGATGTGGAAATACGGGGGAATTTAGGAAACAGCAATCACAGGTCAATTGGCTTCAGTATAAATCACACAAAATGGAAACACAAGGGGAACACAAAGACACTGAATTTCAAAAGAGCCAACTTCCCTAAACTACGAACCTTGTTAGAAGATATAAATTGGGATAAAATCTTAGAAACAAAGAACATGGCAGAGACATGGGTTTGCTTTAAGAGCATATTTAATAAGGACATTAGCCAGTGCATTCCATTGGGAAATAAATTTAAAAGAGCGAACAAAAGTCCTGGATGGCTTAAGTCTAATGTAAAAATGCATATAAAAGCAAAGGGGAATGCCTTCAAAAAATACAAGGCTGAGGGATCATCACCAGCAAAGAATGTAACAAGATATGTAAGGGTGCAATTAGGGCGGCTAAGATAGAACACGAAAAACACATAGCGGAGGAGAGCAAAAACAATCCCAAGAAATTCTTTACATATATAAACAGTAAAAAAGGTAGGACAGACCATATTGGCCCCATAAAGAATGAGGAAGGACATCTGATTACAAAGGATGGGGAGATGGCGAAGGTATTGAATTTATTCCTCTCCTCAGTCTTCACGAGGGATTTAGGGGGCTTCAGTAACCAAAACTGCAGTGTTTATTCTCATGACACATCAAAGGAAGCACCCTCATGGCTAACAGAGGACAAAATTAGAAATAGACTTGGGAAACTTAACATTAATAAATCACCGGGACCAGATGGCTTGCACCCGAGGGTACTTAGGGAACTCAGTCAAGTAATTGCCAGACAATTGTTCCTAATTTTTACTGAGTCTACTGACTGGAATGGTACCAGCTGATTGGAGAAAAGCCAATGTAGCACCAATATTTAAAAAGGGCCCAAAATACATCCCTGGGAATTACAGACCAGTTAGCCTAACATCAATAGTATGCAAGCTCTTGGAGGGGATGATAAGGGACTATATACAAGATTTTAGTAATGAGAACGGTATCATTAGCAGTAATCAGCATGGATTTATGAAGACTCGTTCTTGCCAAACCAATCTATTAACCTTCTATGAGGAGGTGAGCTGCCATTTAGATAAAGGAAGGCCCGTAGACGTGGTGTATCTGGATTTTGCAAAAGCATTTGACACAGTTCCCCATAAACGTTTACTGTACAAAGTAAGGTCCGTTGGCATGGACCATAGGGTGAGTACATGGATTGAAAACTGGCTACAAGGGCGAGTTCAGAGGGTGGTGATAAATGGGGAGTACTCAGAATGGTCAGGGGTGGGTAGTGGGGTCCCTCAGGGTTCTGTGCTGGGACCAATCCTGTTTAATTTGTTCATAAATGACCTGGAGGATGAGGTAAAAAACTCAATCTCTATATTTGCGGACGATACTAAGCTAAGCAGGGCAATAACTTCTCTGCAGGATGTGGAAACCTTGCATGAAGATCTGAACAAATGAATGGGGTGGGCAACTACATGGCAAATGAGGTTTAAAGTAGAAAATTTTAAAATAATGCATATGGGTGGCAAAAATATGAATGCAATCTACTCACCAGGGGATGAACCTCTGGGGTAATCTAGGATGGAAAAGGACCTGGGGGTCCTAGTAGATGATAGGCTCAGCAATGGCATGCAATGCCAATCTGCTGCTAACAAACAAACAGAATATTGGCATGCATTAAAAAGGGGAATAACTCCAGGGATAAAGCGATAATTCTCCCACTCTACAAGACTCTGGTCCGGCCTCATCTGGAGTATGCTGTCCAGTTCTAGGCACCAGTCCTCAGGAAGGATGTACTGGAAATGGAGCGAGTACAAAGAAGGGCAACAAAACTAATAAAGGGTCTGGAGGATATTAGTTATGATGAAAGGTTTGCGAGCACTGAACTTATTCTTTCTGGAGAAGAGGCGTTTAAGAGGAGATATGATTTCAATTTACAAATACCGTACTGATGACCCCACAATAGGCATAAAACTTTTTTTCAGGAGGTAGTTTAATAAAACACGTGGTCAATCACTAAAATTCGACGAACAGAGGTATAACCTTATACTGCATAGAGGGTTCTTTACTGTAAGAGCAGCAAGGATGTGGAATTCCCTTCCACAGGCGGTGGTTTCAGGGGGGCATCGATAGTTTAAAAAAACTATTAGATGAGCACCTGAACGACCGCAACATACAGGGATATACAATGTAATACTGACATATAATCACACACATACCCTGTTTCCCGGAAAATAAGATCTAGCGTGATTGTTGGTGATGGCTGCAATATAAGCCCTGCCCCCCCCCCCCCAAATAAGCTCTACCCTGTTTCCCCGAAAATCAGCCCTACCCTGAAAATGAGACCTACAAGGACTTTAACTAGGGCTTATTTGGGGGGTAGGGCTTATATTGCTGCCATCACCGACAAGCACCCTAGGTCTTATTTTCGGGGAAACAGGGTAGGTTGGACTTGATGGACTTGTGTATTTTTTCAACCTCACCTACTATGTAACTATGTAACTACCATCCTACAGCTTTTACAGAGCTTTCAATGAAGAGTAAATCAGCAATTCTTATTTCTCTCTCTAAGTGCAGTAAAAGGGAAGCCTGATTGATGTTAGCAAATGCACTTTTTACTTTCAAAATTATTAAAATTGTTCTCCATATGCTGGGATGATCTATGCGAGCAAAACCTTCAGTTCCACAGTTTAGTGGTTAGCACTCTTTCCTTGCAGCTCTGTGGTTGTGGATATAGATAATAATAAGTACCCTATCTCCATGGAGTTTGTATGTCCTCCCTACATTTTGGTGTGTTTACTCCAAGTGCTCTGGTTTCCTCCCTACATCCCATACATATTGTAGGTTAATGGGATTCTCAACAAACTTGGCCAACGGCCTTCCTCCAAAAATTGTCTTTACTTCCCATTCCAGAGAATTAGGGAAAACTATTTAGCAGATCAAACATCAGTCAGCCAGACCAGGTTTTCTGGAATTTCTTAGGACAATTATGAATGACATAGTTGAATTTATATAAATGTAGCAACTTCTAGTTAGGTAGGTGCTAGAGATTAGATTTTTCTATAGAGTAGGACAATTTAGGCAGGTGACTAGGCCTGTTTATTTTCATTCCGCGCTGGGAGTGACTCAGGGCAGGGCTGGGTGACTCACAGGTAACATCACTGTCACCTCCCTCTTCTTTCTAGAAGGTGCTAGAAAGACAGGAAGAGAGGTGGAGCTGCCTGGGGTATTCTGAGGAGTCTTGACCAATCCCCAACTTTGATTGGCAGGGGGCAGGCCTCCTTAAAGGCCCAGGGTCAGCCCAGCTGTGGGGAGTTATCAGGTGAAAAAGCTGGAACGAGAGACTGTGGAGGCAGTTGGGGCCCACAGGGAGCGCCCCAGTCTGTTGGGGGGGGGGGTACTGACCTTGGCCCTTGGCTCGGGTGCAGCCAGGAGGAGAAGAGATCCTGGAGGACAAGCACATGAGAGAGCAAGGAGAGGACAGCAATTCACTGAGGCCTGGCTGAGTTAGTGTCAGGCCTAACAATGTGGTGCTAGCTGGTTTGGGAATCTGCAGCAAGTGAAGTGCTGGAGGAATAACGGTTTGCAGCAAGTGAAGTGTTGGAGGAGTAAGAAGACATCTTAAGCAAGTTGTGCTGGAGAAAGGACTGGAGTGTATATACAAGAGTGTATATAGTAATCCCAAGCAAGATATACTGAATCTTTCTGGGCATCCCATAAATTTCCTTTCCCATCCAAGTTCAATCCCCATAATAAAAAAACAAAAAAACAAGGCTTATGGACTGTTCTATGTCCCTGAGTGTCTGAGAGATGGATGCCGGGCTGGGCAGGGTGACAGGTGAATCATAAAGAAATGACCAAATTGACCAATGGTTTGAGAAAGTTCTGGCAGCTTCCAATAGAGGAGAATGGTTTCTGGGCATAAAAAGCTGTGTAAGAAAAAAAAGAGTGGGATCTTGGTATCTCCCGACCATCCATCAAACCCAAGAAAAAAATGACTGGGTCCACAGCCAACACACACACCTATGGCAGTACTAACCTGTAACCAATAGTCCCTGAACTTTGGGCAAGACCACATCTTATGCAGCGACCCAGGTTGTGTCAAGCATTTAGGACAGAGGAGATCCGCTAATAAATTGTGGCCATAATCATATTATTTAAATATTGGGATACCATACCTGGTTGATCCCCTTGGAAGCAGGAAATCACAGTATCACTGATTGGACGAGATGTAGTATCAGTGGTTGGATGAGGATTAATCACTGATTGAACGAAGTGGAGAGGTTGATGTCACTGCCCCGCCTCTACACCTTGTTTAGTCAGAGAACGCTTTGCCTGACCTCCTTTGTTCAGAAAGCAGCAGGGTAGCCGCTCAGCATGGGACCTGGAAGCTAGTGGAGATCACTGGAGCAGTGGTGTCTACTTAAGTGATTTCCAGTTTTCAGGGACAGTGGCAAGTATTGTGTAAGCGTAGTTACATTAAGTAGGGGAACCACCGCTCCAGGATAATCCACACAACTGAGGATTGCAGCTTCTCCTAAGACAGAGAGACCCAGGTGCAGGCACAGCACATACTAATGACGATAGATTGAAAGACTCTGGACGGCCGCACTCCAAAATAAATTTCAATGCCTTTTATTTGTAAAAAACAAAATCACACAAATGTGGGTCACAGCAAGGCAAAAATCACTCACGCGTTTCACACTACCAGGAGTGCTTACTCATAGCTCATTACTCATAGCTCATAGCTATGAGTAAGCACTCCTGGTAGTGTGAAACGCGTCAGGAATTTTTGCTTTGCTGTGACCCACATTTGTGAGATTTTGTTTCACAAATAAAAGGCATTGAAATGTATTTTGGAGTGCGGCCATCCAGAGTCTTTCAATCTATCGTCGTAGTTACATTAAGGCCATTAGTGCTTGGTAGTGCTGCTCCAGGCTGAGGTGTAGGGCCCCGTTGGCACTCAGGATAGTAGGGATGCCATTGTAAGAAAAACTCATCCAGTGAGCAATGAACATTTAGGCATAAGACCGCTGCTCACTATAGCCAATCCTGCTATGGATATATACATGTGAAAGACTCAGTTATTGCCGTTCCTTCGGCCATGCCTCCTGACATGTTTCGCCCCACCCACCAGGGCTTAATCATAGGGGTTAGGGTTAACCACTATGATTAAGCCTCAGTGGACAGGGCGAAACATGTAGGGGGGCATGACCCTACTAAGGAGTGCCATTGACTGATGCTTTTATATGTATATATCCATACCAGGATCGGCTAAGCGTAGTTACGTTGGTCCAAGCTGGACCCAAAGTTGTAACTATGTATAAAATACCCATACCTGGAATCACATTAAAAAAAAAATGTTCTAAACGATTTGGCAGACTTAATAGCCCTTTTGTCTTTTTTCTGTTAACACTCTTCTATTTGTCAATCATTCTAATCCTTTGTGAAAAGGGTTCAGAAAGGCAGTATTTTCAATATGAAGTTCAAGAACATTGGGACATAACCTCAAGGCAGCAGGAGGAAAGTTTAAAACTAACGTTAGAAAGTATTATTTTACCGTAAGAGTAGTAATGCTTGGAACAGACCTCCAGCAGACGTAGTAAGTCAGTCAACAGTGAGCATAAACAAAGAGCTATATTCAGATGAAAAAAGGTAATAGTTAAAAAAAATACTAATAATAAAAAATTGGGGCAGGTTTAATGGACCTCTTGGTCTTTTTTCTTCCATCAATCTTCCATGTTTCTATGTCTTTAAATCTTTGAGCACTAATGGAAACAATGGCAAAAGTCACCTTGTTGAACCTCCTATTTCTAAATGAATTTTTCTACAATGAAGACCTCCAGAGAAAATTATTCTAATGCTTGTTTAGAACTAACTCCATGCCACCCTTTTGTTTGCACACCCTGATGAGTTTTGTCATGTTATGATCATTTTCACATAGAGAGTCGATTTATAAGACAACACGACTACCTGCAGATTCTACATGATATTCCCACACATTTAAGCCCCATACACACGGTCGGACTTTTTCATCAATTTGGTCCGATCGGACAAGGTTGTTGAAAAATCAGACCGTGTGTATGCACCATCGGACAGTGTTCGTCGGTTTGTCCGTCGGACAAAGTCTTATCTCCTGCTGGAAAGATTTCCCGTCAACTCGGTCCGATCACACCAAATCCGAGCGTGTGTACGCTTGTCCGACGGACAAAGTGCTACGCATGCTCAGAAGAAATTCTGTGACGGAAGCGCTCGGTCAGGTAAAACTACCTTTCCTAATCGACACAGCACATTCGTCACGCTGCAATGTTAAAATGTCTTTAATGCAGCGCATTCTCTTTTTCTTTACAATGCAACAAGAATGACATCTTTTAGCTGCTCCTATTCACCCGCACTTCTCACAAACTTACTTCTTTATTACTTTGCACCATTTATACACTACATGTTTATTTTTACTCAGATCGTAATACAATCTTTCTTATTTTTTTACCCAGATTTTTTTTTTTTTTGGGGGGAATACATATTTGAAGGAGGTTTTTTTTTTTTTTTTTTGGAGGGGGTTTGTATGTCTCAACTTAGCAAAACCACATTATTAACATTTGTATTTCTTGCTTACATTTACTAGGAGTTTGTTGGTTGTTGGTGCCCCTTGTTAATTCTAGGATTAGTGAAATGTACCTGCCTACTCAAAGTAAAACTGTCATTGTAGAAAAGTAAAACACAATAGTCAATGATTATTTCAAAGCAAAAAAACCTTTATTTAGGTCTCAGCAACAGACCAAAGAGGAACGCAGCCATGGTGAAACTTGGGGAATTTGCAAAGCCTTGGACACCCATGGCAACCATCATTTTACAGACTTAAACAATTGGGGGCATGAAGACTACCTATCTAAATAATAAGGGAGCGCAATCTGGTCCTGAAGTCCAAAACATCCGGAACTGCAGCAGATGCCATCTAGGTCCCCAGGCTCTGGTACTACGAGAGGCTCCATCTTCTCTCAGACCAGACTGAGTCCAGGTTGTCACTCTCTTGTCTTCCTTGTACGCTTCCTTCCACGCCGTGGTGCTGGTGCTGGTGGGGTGGCAGAAGGAGGAGGAGGAGGCGGAGCAAGGTCACTCTCGCAAACATGTGTGAGGGGAGTCATCTCCCCAGCCATCCCCTCATTTAGTATTTTGAGGATGACCTCCTCACACATGCTGCGTTGCCCCGCCTCCATACCCGTAAATTTACTTGTAACCAAGGAGGCAAAGGCCTCCTCGTAGGTGGGTGTGGCATAGAGGGAGGCTGAGGCATCTTTTATCAGCTGGAGCGCTGACTCTCCCACCTCCCCCATGTTTTTCGCCCTTCTGTAGGGAAGGCGGAGGGGAGGGACTTGGGAGACAGTCAGGCTCCAACGCCTACCCCCCTGTTGGCTGCCACTACCCCCTGCCTCCTCCTGACTGCCACCTTCCACAGCCACCTCCTGGCTGAGGTCTTCCTGTGTCTGAAAAAGGGACATAGTTTCAGTTATTTGTTCATCAAACACACACAATTCTCATCTAGTGACTGTTGCAAAATGTTTTCAAATACAAAACCATACAATTCTCAGCCCTGCAGTTTAGATTCTTCCCAAAAATGTCTCCCACACCACTGTCTGTTGATATGTCAATCACGTTAGGAAATAAGCAATTGGGGATCCTGAATTAACTGAACATCATTCATTATTCAACAAACTGGTTCCAAAACTACTATACCTGGAACAAGCTGGGCACCTGCACATATTCCTGACTGGAAGGCCCAGGTTGGTCCTCGGAAGCCTCATCAGGGGTGGCGTGCGTGGAAGGACGCGTGCAAGGAAGAGTCGAGAGTGACTTCCTGACAGTAGCCTGGTCTTTGAGAAAGTGGAGCCTGTCATAGTACCAGAGCGTGGGGACATGGACATCAGCTGCTGCAGCTCCAGATGCTAGGGACTTCAGGACCTTATTGCGCTCCCGGAAATAGGTAGTCTTCATGTTGTTTATCTTCACTTTTAAGTTTGCGACGGTTGCCATGGGCAGGGTAGGCTTTACAAATGCCACCAGTTTCAGCAGGGCTGCGTACCTCTTTGGTCTGTTGCTATAATCCCTGTGTTTTGCCTGCCATAAGAGGGGGAATTGCCGGTATTTATCAATGAAGTGTGGGAGAAAGCTCACGTTGTAGAAGGCATCCATCACCTCTGCAAGACACAACGCCACACAAAACAATATAAATAATGTCAGCCTAAACTCTCCTAATCTTCTCCATAAAGAAGCCTCAAGTTATAATCAGTCTAGGCTAGTTATGTACCAACGTCAAATTGTACCTTCGTTTGTAGCGATCGTCTCGTGCGTGAGCTTTCTCTCCCCTCGTCTCCCAGATCGTGGCTACGACACAGGCGTGTGACGTTTTATATACAGTGCGCATGCGTCAAACTCCGCCCGCCCCTGACGATCTTTCTCGTCTATTCCCCACCCCTTCTCTTTACGGCGCAGTGGGGAGAGCACATGGCGGGGACACAGCAGGTGCGCCACAAATATCCCACCAACGAGGAGGAGGACGAGGAAAGTCCGGAGGCAGAAACGTCCCGATCCCGGAACCTGAAATTCAAGGCCTCCAATATGTCATTTGGAGAAATGTTGGAGATGGTGGACATATTAAAGAGGAGCGACTATGATGGGAAGTATGGGCCTTACCTCAACCCCAATGTCCGCAAGGCCAAGATCATGTCTAAAGTTGTGAGAAGGCTGTACAATAATTTTGGGGTACAACGATCCAAGGAGCAACTCAGGAAACGCTGGTCAGACCTGAAACTGAGGGAGGCCGATCAGTACAGAAAGATCAAGAGAATTCTTCAAAAAAGTAAGTAGTTGTGTTTTGTGTTTGATTTCTTGCTTGCATACTGCTCCATGTGGTTTGATTTTTACAAAGTTGTACATTCCAAAATGGCCACTTTCATGTTCGTCTGTGCATTCGATCGTACTCAGCCTCGATCTTTCTGCCACTGTCATGGTCGTGTGTGTGTGTCCATTCGATCGTACGCAACCTCGATCGTGCGGCCACTTATAATACGATGTTTGGTGTTTTTTTTTGGGGGAAAGGAAGTTTGTTCTCCCTAGAAATGTCATCCAGAATGTAAAGCCAATTTATTCAATGTAAAGGAGAGGTCACCCAGTAGCTGTTTACCCATCTGGACTCGAGAGCACTAGTGCTGGGACACCCAAACCCCCTTTTTATTAGCCTTTTCCACACATGTGCTCCAGTGGATACTAGAGGGGGGTCTCCATCACACAAACTTCTACCAAAAAGCTAGTCAGTTTAGCACCTTTACAAAGTGACTACATTCATGTAGTTGACATTTGTAACTGGCCAAACTAAAATAGTGTCCGTCACTTTCAAGCAATGTTTGTCATTTCCTATTTCTGCCCTCAATAGTTTGTGTTGCTAAATCTTCCTTTTGGACATTCTCATAGGGGAGCGAAAACTTGGGCCGTCTGAGGAAACCCCCAAACCAACACCTCCCAAAAAAGGGGAAAGAGCAGAAGCAGAGGAGGAGGAGGAGGAGGAAGGAGAGATCATCGAACTTGGAGAAATTGTCACCACAACAGGTGAGTGTGGGAGAACACAGCTACTGGTAAGCTAATCCATGTATGGCTGCCTCATTTCCAACACCCCATTTTTGTTTGTTTGTGGTTTTTAGGTGACGTGGATGTTGTGGAAGAAAAATCGCACTTTACCACAGAGAGTGCCCACGTACTCATCGGAGAGATAATGGTCTGCAATCGAGATCTAGATTACATAAAGCAAAACATCAATGATGTTCAACAAAAATTGAAGAACATCATTGATGTTTTAGGAAAAATATGAAAACGCACCAAGTAATTAACACACATTTGTGCCTGCTTCTGCACACATTTGCAACTTATAAACTGTCTGAAATTTGGAACATGCACACATTGTGTCCACATGTGCTAGCTCCCACCATGGTGGATGAATGGCAACGTTTTTTTTTTTTGGGGGTGCAAACACTTTACGAACTATGAAAGTGGTTGTGGTGAAGGGGTTGCACCCCCAAAAAACGTCCATTCATCCCCATGATGGAAAATGGCACTTTTGAAGCTTCTAGGCATGTGTTTTCCCATCTAATGACCATTTTCAGACCCAAATTGTGTGCATGTTCCAAATTTCCACTTTTCGGGGGTGACCCCCCCATGTGATGAAGGCAAGATCAAACACACTTTGAACATATAGTCATGTCTGATCTTGTCTTCACTTTACAAAGTTGAACTTTCCTACTTCATAGGTTCTGCTTAGCTCCATGCCTGGTTTGACCAATTGCGTAATCTTTGTAAATAATGTTGTAAATAACCAAGATGTTGTCAGTTTTGGCGTGAAGATTGTAAACGCACTTGTGAATGTTTTCCAAGTAAACTTTTTTATTTTTCAAAATGTGTGGCTTCCTTATTTAAATAAAACAATGCATTATGTATGTAAAATGTAAAGGATATGGGGGGCAATGGGTGTTATTTACTAAAGGCAAATCCACTTTGCACTGCAATTTCCTTTCCCAGGGAACTTTTTCAATGCACTTGTAGAGCATAGCGGATTTGACTTATGTAAATGACACCCACAGTGCTTTGTCCGAAAACACGGAGCACAGCATTTTGGAGAATACACACATGTCAGACCTGGTGCTGAAAAGGAGTATTTTGGGTGTCAGTTATGCAGGACAAACCTTCTCTAGACCAAAGATTAGGTAGCAAACACACATGAGAATAATCTTTTTGGGAAGAAGAGACTGTTACCTCCTTTTGCCCAGAAAGTGCATTACCACTGTCGAAGGCAAAGGGAAAAAATGACAAAGTAAAATAAGCTAAAAAGAAGACTGAAAAGACAAGAAATCAGAGGTTGGTTAAAATATCAGATTTATTAAAAAATGCCTCTCACACATCGTCAGGCAGAGCAATGGCCCCCCTACCCACAAAGTATTCCATATATTGGTCCCGGACCACGCGGGCATTGAGAGGGGGCAAGCCTGGACGTGCCACTCGAAGGGCTGTGAGGTCCGCATTTGGAGGGCCCTCCACATCTGGGCCAACGGGCACCACATAGTTCCTGTTATGTCTTTTGAGGAAGTTGTGCAATATGCAACAGGCAAGAACTATGTGGTTCAGTTTGTATTCCGCCAAGTTAAATGCCGTCAGGAACAGGCGGAAGCGGCTGGCCAGGATGCCAAAAGCGTTCTCCACCACTCTTCTGGCTCTGGACAGCCTGTAGTTGAAGACCCTCTGGTCCGGGGTGAGGGTCCTCATCGGGAACGGCCTCATCACATGGGGAGTCAGCGCAAACGCTTCATCTGCGACAAAGACGAAGGGGAGTCCTTCGGCATTCTCCTCTGGAGGTGGCAAGCACAGACTGCCACTTTGGAGACGCCAGTAGAACTCCGTGTGCGTAATGGCCCCACCATCCGATATCCGGCCGTTCATCCCCACGTCCACATACATAAACTCGTATGTTGCCGACACCACCGCCAACATCACTACACTATTAAACCCTTTATAATTATAATAGTAGGACCCCGAGTTGGGCGGTGGGACGATGCGGACGTGTTTCCCATCAATTGCCCCTCCGCAGTTAGGAAAGTCCCAACGGCTGGCAAAGTGGGAGGCCACAGTCTGCCATTCCTGTGGCGTGGAAGGGAACTGTGGAGTGAAACAAGAAAAAAAAAATTAGTCACTTTGCACCTAAACATTGCAAGCAGATTAGACAATCAACATCTTGGAACAAGAGCATTGTATAAAATTGGAGGCTGGAAAGTATTTACACAGAAAAGTAGAGGCTCCCCTTCACAGATTACTCACCCCCCCATCAATCCCCCCACTTCTGATGGGACATTGGCAATAACTATGGTTTTTGGGGGGGGGGGGGGTGGGTGGACAGGTAACCCTCTGCACTTCATTGATTGGCAAATGGCTCAATATTGGGGCCTAGTTTGGCCATACCCTCTTTACTTAACACTATTGGCAGGCCACAGTAAAGATCAAATAACATTTCAACCCCCCCCCCCCCCCCCCAAAAAGGCAAACACAGTGTGACATTATGAAATTACCAAGCAAGCTAATAGGAGGGAAAGAAGACAAAAAAATAGGAAATGGAATGTATGGAGGCAGTCCCTTGCACTATATGCTTTGCTGAATTCATCCATAAAGATGCGCACTATAAAGAGGTAGGTATATAGTGTGTATGGACCTTGGGAAAGCCAGCAGATAAAGGATTGGTACCATCTGACAGAGCAGTTGGGGGAGGGGGTTCCTAATGAGTTTGCCCCCCCCCCCCACCAAAAGAACCAAAAAAGGGGGCTCTACATGAAGTAAACCACACAGCAAACATTTGTGCATATTTTAGGGGGTGTTTTGGGGCAAACAATACTATGCAGCAGACAAAAGACATTGCTTAAGTGACTAGGCCATAGGTGTCTATTGGGGCAGAAGAGCATGCTGGTGAGGTAAGTGAAGGGAAAAATGCATGAAGGAGAAAAGGGGCACAGCATATTAGAACATATTGCAATCATGGTAATTAGGGAAGGAGGTCAAAAATACAAGTCATTAGCAAACAGAGCATACATAGAAGGGAATAGTAAAGTAGAAATGTTACCTTAATATAGTCCTCCTGCAGGACCTGAATGATGGCAGAACAGGTCTCTGGAATAATGTGTCCCAGGGCCTGGGGAGAGATACCTGAAGAGAACTTCAAATCCTGAAGACTTCTCCCTGTCGCCAAGTACCTCAACGTGGCAACAAGCCTCTGCTCCGGAGTAATGGCTTGTCTCATGCAGGTATCCTGCCGGCTGATAAAGGGGGTCAGCAAAGCCAAAAGACGGTGAAAATCGGGGTCCGTCATCCTGAGAAAGTTCCTGAAATCATCAGGATTATTCTCCCGGATCTCACGAAGCAAAGGCATGTGCGAGAACTGGTCACGCTGAAGCAACCAATTCTTGGTCCACATACTCCTCATCACTCTGTTCACGGACGGGTCTTGGGTCAAAGCTAAAAGCCCGACACCAATTCCGCGTACAGCAGGAACTCGGCGACGAGTACGCACGGGAAACATCGCTCAGAAGGTCACAAAAGGTCGGCTGGTCAGAACGGACAAACAGAAAGCACCGATAAACAGCAAGGCGTGAAAGAACGAAGTGAATACCAGCAACGAGCAGACAATAAGCAGTGCAAATCAAAGCGTCCTATATCAAGATATAGGCCGCAATGACCAACAAATGCGAACTGACTACACGCACTAATAAACAGATACGCACGACAAGCACAAACTGAAGAGCAGTAACGATCTGAGTCTGAAAACTGAGAAGCGCGAATCTTAAGTCACCAAACTTCCACTAACTCTCGATAAACACGGGATCAGCAGAAGGAGCCCAACGGGTGCCTGACGTGGTGCTGAACTTCCCTTTTGTAATCTCGTGGACGACGACTTACGTCACGACGTTCTTCCGGACCGGATATTCCGACAACGTAGTCCGACCGTGTGTACGCAACGACAACATCGGACAAAGTACGTCGGACAAAGTCCGACCGACCTGGTCCGCGGATTGTCCGAGCGTGTGTATGGGGCTTTACTGTCAGATCCTGCAATGTGTTTTCCTGGCATGAAGATAATAAAAGGACAAAGAATATTTACTGGCGTCAACACAAAATCACCGAAATGGCATGTCGTCGTTCCTGAACCCAATCACAAAGTAGAGGTTCCGTGATTCATTGACAAGAAACAATCTTATTAGACTATTGACAAAATTGGTCTCCGGACAATTTTTTAATGTTTTCATAATTTAATTAGCTCTGAGACATAGGATGACAAGCGCATAAATGAAACAGTCTAATTTATTGCATTTTTACTAAATACAATGCCCAACTTTCCTCAGGCTCCTGACACCCTGCATTATATTCTCCACCAAACTGTGTCATATGTAATAATCTTGTTAGCCTTCTTTCATCTGGCACCGCTTGTTAACGAAAGACATTCTTGGCACCTAAGACCTGGCGGACTTATTTTTTTTTTGTTAACTAGAGGAAGGACGTGCATGTTTCATTGTTTCATAAAATACTTTTAAAACTGCCAAGTTTCCCCTTGCCGTATTACAATGGCAGTGTTAGTCTAATTACCGCGTATCAATAACGTGAACTGGATGCTGGGTTCCCTAGCCTAATCCTCACACATGACCTTGTTTCATCTGGCTGCTTCGGACAGGTGAAATATTAAGTGGCTGGTAGGCTCAAATGAATTCTGAGAGAACGGTGCAATCAATTCAGTTACCATGGTAACTTCAAACTATCGAAATTAAGAAAACGGTAATTTGTAAAAAAATCTATAATACAGTAAGCAATAAATAGTATTGTATAAGACATCTACAATATGACATAATTATTGCAATCGTGCCCAAAGGGACATTTCATTTAAAATAACATACAGTTGAATGGTTTTAGATAATCAAATATCTGCATTTTCAGGTAGCGTAATTTAATCATGAAAATAAATATCATTGAATTCTTAATTGCCCGTTCTTTTAAGTCAGCCTAGTTTCGACGAGGTTCTGTCAGCTGCAAGGGAAGATCAGAAAGAAAACACCAAACATAGTCAAAATATAAGTCTACTATAATGTATACACAGATACCACCAATATGACCACCAGTATGGAAACACCATTAATATGGAGAATCAGAAAGAAAACACAGAACATAGTCATTTAACAATTCTACTACACTGTACACATAGAATACCACCAATATGGAAACACCACCATTATATGAATACACCACCAGTATGGGAACATGACCATTATATGACCATTATAAGACAACACCACTAGTATGGAAACGCCACCAGTATGGAGAATCAGAAAGAAAAAACATAGTCATAATACAATTCTACTACACTCTACACATAACACCGCCAATATGGAAACACCACCATAATGGAAACACCGTGTCAGGGCAGGAGGAGGCGAGCTATAGGACACAGCATCTCCGCCAGCTCATCACATGGGCCTTTATAAGGAAGCCAGCCCTTGGCTGAAGTGCTGTTTGATCATCAGCTTGTTACCTGTGTTCCTGTGTTCCCTTACTCCTGTGATCCTTAGTTACGGACCCGGCTTGTTCTTGACCCATCTCCTGCTTGCTCCAGTCTTCGACCCCGACTTGTCTTACGGATACCCTCTGCCTTCTTCTGTGTTTGATCTTGGCTATCCACCTGACTTTGTCTGCTCTGTTATTCACCTGGCTCCTGATCCTGGCTTGTACTGACTATTCTTCTGACACTGTGATTCTGCAGACCTGCCACACCTTACAGGTGCCATCTGCCTGCAGGCTCTGCTCATATCCCTGAATCCTTCTGCAAGCAACTCTGCAGGTGAGCTGTGCTACTTTGTGCCCGACTCCTCCTGTCTCACCTCCAGGGGAGTCTGGGAACTTAGCTGCAAGGGAAGCCCTCTCTCCATTCGGCTCCAGCACCCGGTACGTGATACACCACCAGTATGGAAACATGACCAATATATGAAAAAAAACACCAGTATGGAAGATCCGAAAGAAAAACACTAAACATAATCATAATATAAGTCTACTATAATATATACACAGAATATCACCAATATGGAAACACCACCTGTATGGAAACACCACCATTATGAAAACACTACCGGTATGGAAACACCACCAGTATGGAGAATCAGAAAGAATAAGCTGAACACAGTCATAATACAATTCTACTACACTGTACACACAAAATACCACCAATATGGAAACACTACCATAATGGAAACACCACCAGTATGGAAAAACTACCAATATATGAAAACACCATAAGTTCGAAAAATTAAACACTGAACATGAACATATATGGAAAAATTACCATTATATGGAAACACTACCAGTATGGAGGATCACAAATAAAACACTGAATATAATCATAATATAAGTCTACTATAGTGTATATGACAGAATATCACCAATATGGAAACACCACCAGTATGCAAACACCACCATTAAAAATAAACACAACCAGTATGTAGAAAAAGAAAGAAAACACTGAACATAATACAATTCTACTACACTGTACACACAGAATACCACCAATATGGAAACACCACCATTATATGGAAACACCACCAGTAGGGAAACACCACTATTATGAAAACACCACCAGTATGCAAACACCACCAGTATGGAGAATCAGAAAGAAAATACTGAACATAGTCATAATACAATTCTACCACACTGAACACTGCCAATATGGAAACACACCCAGTATATGACAACCCCATCAGCATGGAAACACCGCCAGTATGGAAACATGACCATTATATGAAAACACCACAAGGTTGGAAAATCAGAAATGAAACACTGAACATATTCATAACAAAATATTCTACTACATATTCTACAAAACATTCTACTACATATTATTTTTGAATAAAGATACAAGTGTTCTAATACGAGAGAAAAATAATGTCTACAAACCCTTGCAGTGTGTGCATTACAGCATACATGAACTATAGAAGTACATTTAGTCTGTATGTACAGTAATGCCCCGTACAAACGGTCGGAAATTCCGACCACAAAATCCGTCGGATTTTTTTCCGACGGATTTTGTCCGACACTGGTGTTGCATACACACGGTCGGACAAAGTTGTCGGAAAATCCGATCATCCTGAACGTGGTGACGTTCATTGCGTACGACGGGACTACGTAGAGGCTAGTAGCCAATAGCTTTGGTCTTGTAATGTGATCTGAGCATGCGTGGCACTTTGTGCGTCGGAATTCGCTACACACGATCGGAAAAAGTCCGATAGGACTTTGTTGTCGGAAAATTTGAGAGCAGGAGATAAAACTGTGTCCGTCAGAAAATCCGATGGAAAAAGACCGATGGAGCCTACACACGGTCGGAATTTCCAACAACGTTGTCCGATAAGACATTTTCCATCGGAAAATCCGACCGTGTGTATGCCAAGTGTGCATGCAGCTGTTGGAAATATCATCTTCAGGGTAGATAATGTGTGTACAGAGACCCTGAAATCACTCTTGTGCAAAGGTCGTTGCACTCCATACAACAATTGTCCCGGCATGACCCAACCACTTGACATGATTATAATACAATTCTATTACACTCTATACATAGAACACTACACCCCCAAGATGACCAACCACTGGACATGACCATAATACAATTCTATTACACTCTATACATAGAACACTACACTCCCAGCATGACCCACCACTGGACATGATCATCATACAATTCTCTTACATTCTATACATAGAACACTACACCTCCAACATGACCCACCACTGAACATGACCATTAAACAATTCTATTACACTCTATACATAAAACACTACATATACAACATGACCCATAGAACATTATACCCCCAACATGACCCACCACTGGACATGATCATAATACAATTCTCTAGACATGTGCATTAATTTTCGTTTGAATGCATTTTCATCCGAATTTCGGGTATTTTCGTTAACGAACGTGCAGAATCCGAAAACCAAAAGATCCGACATAAACAAATGCCTTATTTTCGTTTTTGTTGTGACAACAATTCGATATAGATTCGACATGACGCTGACAATAGCGATCTGCGTCCATCGAACCTGTGGTTGAATGTGCCTAACCTTAGCTCTATTAGTCCAAGATTATTCTACATAGAGAGAAAAGATTCGACATAGAGAGAAAAGATTCAACATTATAGAGACAATAGCAAAAAAGGTTGAATGTGCCTAACCTAACTCTATTAGTCCAAGCTTATTCGACATAGAGAGAAAAGATTCAACATAGAGATTTGACGAAGCAGTCGCCACGAGCGGACATTTATGGTCAAATGCTCCGCCCATAGGCTATAGAAGAATTCTAATGTTGGTTGACTAGTAATAATAATTAATACATATATTTATTACTGGTGTCATACAACATTAGAATTCTACTAAAGCTTTTAGGCGGAACATTCGACACGAAATGTACGATTGCGGCGTCATACAGTTTAGCTGCTCCATCAAATCTTCTTAGAACATTCGACAGACACCATAAGCCTTCAATGACAGATTCGACCTTAATTATTTCGGATTTTCGGATGAATGCATTTTTTTAACTAAACAAAATAAATAAAAACAAATTTCGGGAGTAACTAAATAAATGTATTTTTTGGACAAAAACGAAATTCCGAAACTAAATATTTCAGTGTGCACATGTCTACAATTCTCTTAGACCCTATACATAGAACACTACAACTCCAACATGACCATAATACAAGTCTATTACACTCTATACATAGAACACTACACCCCAACATGGCCGACCACTGGACATCACCATAACATTGAACGCCTTGTCCATGACCGTGCTACCTCACGGACAACAACCTTCCTACAGTCCGGCTTCCATTCACAACATTCCACTGAAACTGCCCTACTAAAACTCACCAATGACCTACTAACTGCTAAAACCAATGGCCATTACTCCATACTTATACTCTTAGACCTCTCTGCTGTCTTCGACACAGTTGATTACCTGCTCCTCCTAAGCAAAGTACACTCCTTTGGCCTCTGTGATTCTGCTTTATCCTGGTTCTCCTCCTACCTATCTCAGCCCACTTACAGTGTCACTTACAACTCCATCTCCTCTGCACCTCTTCCTTTCTCTGTTGGGGTACCCCAAGGCTCCGTCCTTGGACCCCTCCTATTCTCGCTCTATACCTCTTCCCTGGGCCAGTTGATAACCTCCCATGGCTACCAATACCACCTCTACGCCAATGACACCCAGATCTATCTCTCCACTCCTCAATTCACCCCCTCGATCTCTTCACGGATCTCAAACTTACTGAATGACACATCGGTATGGATGTCACACCACTTTTTCAAGCTCAATGTTTCTAAAACTGAGCTTGTTATATTTCCTCCTCCCCGGTCCCCCCCATGACTTTACCATTAAGATCAACAGCACAACCATTGGTCCCTCCACACATGCCAGGGTGCTGGGTGTAATCCTTGACTCTGACTTCTCCTTCAGCTCCCACATCCAATCACTGGCTAAATCCTTCCACCTTAACCTCTGCAACATCTCCAGAATTCGACCCTTCCTGACTAATGACACCACAAAGCAACTTATTTACTGCTTGATTATTTCCTGCTTCTTTCATACTGCAACTCTCTCCTTAATGGCCTACCTTTACACAGGCTATCCCCCCTTCAGTCTATTATGAATGCTGTTGCTAGGCTAATACATCTCACTAACTGATCCATGACTGCTTCCCCTCTCTGCCAATCCCATCACTGGCTTCCCCTACCCCACCGTATAAAATTCAAAATGCTAACCACAACATACAAGGCCATCCACAACATCGCCCCCAGCTACATCACCAACCTCATCTGCATATATCACCCTAATCGTCCCCTCCGCTCCTCCCATGACCTCCTGCTCTCTAGCTCCCTTGTTACCTCCTCTCATGCTCGCCTTCAGGACTTCTCCAGAGCCTCTCCTATCCTCTGGAATTCCCTGCCCCGGTATATCCGATCCGCCCCTAACCTGTCCACCTTTAGGAGATCCCTGAAAACTCACTTATTCAGGGAAACCTATCCCACACCCACCTAACAACTGTCCCCGAGCAAACCCCATCAAATCATTCCCTGTATCTATTACCTTTTGTACCACCACCCCCTCCTTTTAGAATGTAAGCTCTACGAGCCGGGCCCTCCTGTCCCTTCTGTATTGTACTGTAATTGTGCTGTCCCCCCTCTACATTGTAAAGCGCTGTGTAAACTGTTGGCGCTATATAAATCGTGTATAATAATAATAACACAATTCTATTACACTCTATACATAGAACACTATACCCCCAACATGACCGACTACTGGACATGATCATAATACAATTCTGTTACACTCTATACATAAAACACTATATCTACAACATGACCCACCACTGGACATGACCATAATATAATTCAATTTCACTCAATACATAGAACACTATACACTTATACCACCCTATAAATGGTATCTAGAAGGGGCTAAATGCTCAGTAAAGGTCTACAGATTATTTCAGCTACTGGCTCATACATTTATTTGTTGGTATACAGTTGTAACATACAGTACATAGTCATGTAAGCCCTGGTTGGCATTCAGTACTATCTTGGTTGGTAAAAATAGACTTGCGTTCAGTGTAATGTATAGGTCAGAATAATTTTGAAAAGAAAGTTATAAATAAATAAAGTTTTCCTTTAATAATAAAAAACAGGTGTTATCTATTACTATTTACCATCAAAATAAAGCCCAATTTGTCCTGAAAAAACCCGGTATAATTCACCTGGATACACTAAGTGTCAAAGTTGCAAAACTGTGTTTAAGTGTTAGGATTTGTTTTACCCTCTGTCATGAAAGGGTTTAAAACATTTAGCTTGGGGTGATGACAGCGCGTCAGCGTCAGTCAGTTGTTTCTGATAGTCTGTTCAATTTAACATTATTAGCGTGCCTCATTAGGTTACTAGTCTGGCTGAACCATCAAGAGGCAACCGGTTCCCAATGGCACCAGCAATGAAGATGGTGGCATGAGGCACAGCAGAACAACGCTAGATTTTTTTTGGCGAGCATTTGAATTGTGTATAACACTAGTGAAAAAGGTAAGAGGAGAAAAAACTTGGTTGGGGGAAGTGAAGTTTCACATTTAGGGCCTTCTGGCGACCAGCCCTTTAGGAGCTTCTAAATGTTGGGAGCTGAAGGTGGGCATTTGGGTCATGTGACCGCTGTGATTGGCTGTCACAACGGTCACATGATCCGAAAGCTCCCGATCGCAAGTATGCATCAGGAGCTTTTGCAACCCCGCTGGTGACTGTGCTGGGAGCGCAAAGGGTTTTCGCTCTCAGCATAGAAAATGTTTACATAAGGTTGCATACATGTGGCCTCTTGGCATTGAAGTCCACACACCGAGAGGCTGCATATCTGCGCCAGGTCAGTAGGAAGAGATTAAAGGGCTGTTCCCCAGTTGTATAGTATTTTATTTACATTGTTCTTTTTTGCTTTGTCAAACGTTCTCCGCAATGGATTTGACTAATTCACCACAAATGGAACAGAGACATATGCACTCATTCTTACAAAATTTTTGATCCATGATTATATAATACATGGATGTCAGTCATTCTCAACTGATTTATTTTTATTTAAGTAGATAAGGTCATAAACTGGTGCAAGTCTCATATCAACATGTATGCCAATCTGTTTTTTGGGGGGGACTATAGGCTTACATCTATATTGATGCAAAACAGACTTTTCCAGGCCTATCACCTTCTATGATCTAAGGAAGGGTTTCTCAAATAGGGTTCCATGGAACCCAAGCTTCATCCAGGGGTTGCTAGGGGTTCCTTGAGCAATGAGCAATATCTACCTCTCAGATAAGTTCCCAATGACACCATTGATCTTTTTAGCTATCTGTAAATGGGTAAATCTTCTCAATGATCACAAGTGTAATCAGCATTCTTCCCGCTCACAATCTCACTAATGTATCATGAGTTGTAGATATAGACATTTTTAGCAGGGGTTCCCTGAGATCTAAAGCCCCATACACACGGTCGGATTTTCCGATGGATTCTGTCCTATCGGACAATGTTGTCGGAAATTCCGACCGTGTGTAGGCACCATCGGACAGTTTCCATCGGATTGTCCGACGGACAAAGTTCTATCTCCTGCTGGATAGATTTTTCGACAACAAAGTCCGATCACACCAATTCCGATCGTGTGTAGCGATTTCTGACGGACAAAGTGCTATGCATGCTCAGATCACATTACAAGACCAAAGCTATTGGCTACTAGCCTCTACGTAGTCCCGTCGTACGCAACGAAGGTCACCACGTTCAGAATGATCGGATTTTCCGACAACGTTGTCCGACCGTGTGTACGCAAAACCAACATCGGACAAAGTACGACGGACTTGATCCGACGGACCTGGTCCTCGGATAATCCGAGCGTGTGTATGGGGCTTTAGAGTTTTTTCATAGGGTCCCTCTGTGTTGAAAAGGCTGCAAAAGGCTGATCTAAGGGTTTTCATAGAGCTTCATAGAGTTTTCAGCCTAGGCAAATGAGTACCTGAAGACCTGTATAATACTGGTGTTAATCGTGAATGTGTATACACTTTCTGTTGAAAGACGGCTTTTTCATATTTCAGTGTCACGGCTGTAGTTTAATGAAGTTTGTCAGCTCAGGAGCAGGGAACGAAATGCTGTCACAGCCTATCTCCGGCCATCTTTTATTTTGAATGCTATAAAATGCTATAACCTGATGAGTCCACAATCCCCAAGTGGCTCATTCTCCTTGTGCCAACCCTTTGAATGACACTTGTCACTCTTGAGAAGTGTGCCGTTTCAAAGAGTGAAATATGTTTTACAGTGAAGAGATGACTTGTTAATTAGGCAATTTCAGCACTTGTGGAACAACATTATACCGAAAAATAAATTATATGCCATGGGATTTATTATATTAACTAAAACGAAGTTACTCTTCACACCTTATTTAAAATGATTTCTTTCTGCTCATAAGAAAACAATACTATTTTTATGTTTATGATCGCCTAGGTGGTGCTGACGGTTAAATAGCGTCAGGCTCAGGGGACAATGCTCCAACCTTTTAGATGGATCAAACGGATAGTATTAAATATTTTATTTATCACTTGCTTTTGTGTGAATTGGTTTTGAACAAGGGTATCAGACCTCAGAATGATGACACCAACATGCAGTTCCATTATATCTGAAATAGACATCATGATATGTTTGGGTGTGGACGGGCTTCTAATAATCTCCAGTCACCAAAGAGTTAAAGGTAGCCCTCCTATGCACAGGAGCAGCATGTGGAGACCAGGGTATTTTTTATCCCATCCTCCTCCTCCATTGTAGCTCCTCTAGGCCTTTGATCCATATTTGACCGGTCACCAGAGACTTTCATTTGATGCCAGACAGTTGGCTTGAGCACCCATTCTTCTCCTCCATGGTAGCTCTTCTAGTGCTTTGATCCTTATTTGACCAATCACCGCAGATGTTCATATGATGCAACGCCATTAGCTTGAGCGCCAAGGCTGGTCAGCCATGTCTGATGGTTTCTGTGGCACATAATTTGTATGTATAGGGATGTTGTATGCTAGCAGTGGGCATACACACTGCAACCCTGTTTGATGGTTTCTCTGTTGTCTGGCCAGGTCTTATACACCATATGAACTGGTATACTGAAATATGTAGAAGTCCAGGTCTGATTTTAGTGATCGTTTTTTGGGAAAGTCTAAATTACTGGGTTTGATAGCAGCTAAAAGAAGTTTGGAAAGCCTGCTTTAAACATTTTAATTAAGGTGTACCTGTACTAAAATCAAAGTAACCAAAATGATCAATAAATGGAGGCAACCAAAGGTTTCTGCACCTACCTGCCTTGTTCAGAGCACCCAGGACCCCAATAACCCTGGGCATTCAGTTGGGTAAATAACAACTTCATCTCATGAAGATAGCACCTGTCCCATTTATTCTGCCTCCCACACTTCACTACTGGCCAATGAGGCCATCCATCCCAACCAGTGACCAAGAGAAAGGTGGCATATAACTTTCTGTGGAACTTACTTTGTGCTTGCTCACCTTGAGCCTGCCCACAATTTGCTGGCTTGTTGGTTGAACTGCATGAACTTGTGTCTTTTTTTGGCCAGGTTAACTATGTAACTATGTAAAAATCAGGGAGGACCACATTGCCGACTTCACTGGATAAAGCTAGTAGTAGGTAGTCACGTTAAACTGGACTTGTTCTGTCATGTTGAAGATTTTTCCTATCTTATCCAAGCCAGTTCTTCAGTTCCATTGATTGTTCAAAATAGAATGGGAGGTGTGGAAGTTGTAAAACCCCCAGTTCTAGTTTCTTAATCCCATTTGTTGGTATCAGGAAGCCTGTATACTGTAGATGTTAGTGCCTCAAACTACATAACTAAAAATGTGAATTCATGTCAAATCAACGACGAAGAAATGTTAATACGGCATTTTGTATCTGAAAGATAGATGAATTTGAAGGCCCCAACCCAGTTCAGAGATGGTTATTTTGACATAAATGGCCTCTTTCACACCTTTTATGATCCAGAAGAACACAGAGATGCAATCTTTTGCTAAAGATCCTTCTGAGTTTTTCTGGTGCCCCAGTTACATCCAGGATCACTATATGATGCTGTGTTCAGCTTCTCCCCACTGTTCAATGGTCTGGTATTTCTGCTTGACCTTGTGGCTACTTTAATGAAAGTCCAGTCTAGGTAGCCACAAACTTTCAAAGAAGTCCTGAGGTGTCTGAGTTATTTGTCTTTATACTGTCGCAGAGTCCTAATATCTCCAGTTTGTGTGTAGGCAGGTGCAGTCTACTTTTTCCATTGCAGGTGGTGCCCAACCGCAGTGGCATAGCAGGGGAAGAAGAAGTCAAGAGGAACATGGTTCCTCTGTGGTTTTCAGAGTCACTGGAGAAAGAAGCTATCCAATTGGATGCTGCTGCCCAATATGACTCTAGCATCCTATTTAAGGCCCTAGCTCCCAGGTTTGGCACACATTCACATGTGGGTAGTGTAGGGACATGGTCTCCCATCTGTCAGGGACAGTAATAGCTGCAGGTAAAGGTTCCAGATGAATAGGGAAAGCTTAGGGCTTGCAATCTCTTTGGACATCTTCCCGTTAGAGTACGAGACGGCCAGGCTGCATTCTGTTCCTCCAGATAGATGCTGTCAGCTCGGCTGATACCTGCTCCGCTACATACAGCTGCCATTCGTGAGTGTTCCTGGTTGGGCCTCCTTCTACCAAGTTTGTTGTAAACTTTTGCCCTTACTGCAATACAAGCTCTACCAATTGCACTTGGACTGTGTGTGAGTTATTGCCACTGCACCCAACCACATGTGTTCCAGTAGGTGGTGGGAGTCAAAAGCAGATACTGGTCTGTGTGGGTAGGTTTCCTGTAGACCTCATTGTGTAAGTCACCCCCTTCCTTGACTTGTAACACACAGTCCAAAAAAGGTAATTTGTTATTCTGTGCCTCTTTTGCCCTGTACACACGATAGGATTTTCCGACAACAAAATCCATGTTTTTTTTCCCAACGGATGTTGGCTTAAACTTGTCACACAAATCTTGTCGGAAATTCTGAACGTCAAGAACGCGGTGGCGTACAACACGTTCAACGAGCCGAGAAAAATGAAGTTCAATAGCCAGTGCGGCTCTTCTGCTTGATTCCCAGCATGCGTGGAACTTTGTGCGTCGGAATTGTGTACACACGATTGGAATTTACGACAACGGATTTTGTTGTCGGCAAATTGGAGATCCAGATGGAAAATGTCCGATGGAGCCTACACACGGTCGGAATTTCCGACAACAAGCTCCTGTCGAACATATTCCGTTGGAAAATCCTATCATGTGTATGGGGCATTACAGTGTAAATGTGATGCATCAGTCCCCTGTGTTTTCTAAAAACTTGTATTTCTGATGTTCTAACCTTGACCCATGTGTTGTCCACATACCTGAACCAATGTTATTCCCATGAAAAAATTCAAGGCTCTCTTCTCCACCTCCTCCATGTACTGGTTAGCTACATTGGGAGACACATAGGATTCCATAGCACAGCCATGTTTCTGTCTGTGGAGGTTTTCCTTGTACATGAAATAGGTGGCATTGAGGCAAAAACCCAGCAAGGACCCTACTTAGTCTGGTTTGAAGCGGCATTAAACCCAAAAGCAAACAATTATCATATTGCAGCTTACCAAGTCTTATGCCCCGTACACACGGTCAGATTTTCCGACGGAAAATGTCCTATCGGACAATGTTGACGGAAATTCCGACCGTGTGTGGGCTCCATCGGACATTTTCCATCGGATTTTCCGACGGACAAAGTTTTATCTCCTGCTCTCAAATTTTCCGACAACAAAGTCCTATCGGACTTTTTCCGTTCGTGTGTAGCGAATTCCGACGAACAAAGTGCCACGCATGCTCAGATCACATTATAAGACCAAAGCTATTGGCTACTAGCCTCTACGTAGTCCCGTCGTACGCAACGAACGTCACCACGTTCAGAATGATCAGATTTTCCGACAACTTTGTCCGACCGTGTGTATGCAACACCAGTGTCGGACAAAATCCGTCGGAAAAAATCCGATGGATTTTGTGGTCGGATTTTCCGACCGTGTGTACGGGGCATTAGATATGGTGGCTGCATTTGTTTTCTTTTTTAAGTATTCTTCTATTTTCATTGTGTGATCCAGCCAGTAAGACTGTACTTTTTCAAAAGAACAAGCTCTCCAGCAGAATGTATTAGTTACAGAGATGAGACAAACCATTTACCACTAGCAGGGGTGATTCCATTGATCAGCTTTTATTTATTTATGTAAAACCGTTATCCCAAAAGGAAAAAAAACGATTGTAACTAATTATACAGCATTAGCTGAAGTTCAGCTTCAATTTGTTAGTGTATTTAAATCTGCTTGTAAATTTAAGAAAAGCCTCCCCCCCAGACTGACAGTGTTGCTGTCTGCTGTGCCCCCTGTACTCTTCATCTAGAGTGGAGGCACTCTAATACAGGAGGTGTGTTACTGGCCAGATCACCAGGGGAAAACAGAGGGGACAAAAGCCTAAAAAAAAAAAAAATAATGAAGCCACCACATCTAATAATTGGTAAGCTGCAATATATAAAATTTTTATTATTTTACATTTTTGGTTTTGGGATTAATCCCGCTTTGCATTCTGTTCAACTATTAGGAGTCTTTTTTCAAATTTAAATCGATTAAAATTTTTCTAATTCCATTCAAATTCGACTTGAATTCCATTAGAATTGCATTCACATTGAATTTATTTGATTTGAAATTCGAATTTTGAAAGATGGTTATATTCTTTCTATTCCATTCTATTCAATAGTTTTTTCTATTCTATTCTTTTATTTTCTATTCTATTCTATTCAAATTCAGATTTATTTGATTTGAAATTTGAATTTTGGAAAACGGTTATATTGTTATATTCTTTCTGTTCTATTATTTTCTGTTGTTTATTCTATTCTATTCTTTTCTATTCTATTATTTTATTTTCTATGCTATTCTTTTCTAATCTATTCCTTTATTTTATGTTCTATTTTATTCTGTTCTTTTATTTTAAATTCTGTTCTGTTTTACTCAATTATATGCTATTATTTTATTTTAGATTTTATCCCTTTTTTCAGTCAATTTTTTCTATTCTTTTATTTTAAATTCTGTTCTGTTTTACTCAATTATATGCTATTATTTTATTTTAGATTCTATTCTTTTCTATTCTATTCCTTTATTTTATATTCTATTTTATTCTCGTTCAGAAATTCAAATTTATTTTGAAAACAATTAATTGTAATTGTAATTGACCAGTGCCTTGAACACACTCGCTCACTGTGTCCATTCATAACTGAAGCTTAGTAGACTGTGCTTACTATGCTTCAGTTTGTGAATGAACAAGAAGCCCAGAGCACTTCATTCCCTGTCCAGTGCAGCTGAGGTTGCAGAGAAAGGCGTGTGTGTTTGAGCGTTGGGGCGCACACCCTAATACAGTAGGCTGTGCATACCTATGGTTGCTTCGTTCCTCTGTTGTCTGCATGAGTCACTTCTGACAAGTTTTTCTGACACCAAGAGAAACATGGTGACATGGGAGGGCACAGTCTGTGATTGTGACACTGTGAACGTTACACATTGTTAGGCACATATTCAACCCCTTGATCGCCCCAGATGTTAACCTCTTCCTGCCAGTGTCATTAGTACAGTGACAGTGTAAAGTATTATCTAGACATGTGCATGACGAAAAAAAAATAAAGTTTTGTTTCGCTTTGTTTAGATTCGTTAATCTAGATATTTCGTTTCGTTAAATTTGGTTGATTCGTTCAATTCGTATTCGGAATTTCGTTTTATGTCCTTTTCTTTGAATTTACAGATTTTTTTGATTCGATAAATTTTGACTTTTTTTAACTTTTTTGACTTTCGATTTTTTTGTTTTTTATGCGATTGTGGCAAAGTAAACAAACAAATAGAAAAAACTTCATCAAATGATTACAAGGACTCTTTAAATCACCTTTGGCTTAACAAAAACAGCATAATTTCCTAATGGTACTGTGCGGTTTGTTTCGTCCCAAATAAATATTCGGACACATTTTTTGTTATTTGGAGATTCGGATAAATCCGATTGCCTCTCGGGGGATCAGGAAGGATTTTTTTGCCCTGCTGTAGGAAATTGGATCGTGCTTTTCTTTTTTTTTTTTTTTTCGTCTTCCTCTGGATCAACTGTGGGTATAGGATTGTATATATGGGATTGTACGATATTTTTTATTTTATTTTTTTATGGTTGAACTAGATGGACTTGTGTCTTTTTTCAACCTGACTAACTATGTAACTATAAATCCGAATACCTGAATTACAGTATAAATGAAGTTTACCGGACGCTCCGGATAACTAAACGAAATTCGTCCAAATTTCCGAAATACTCATTGAAATTCAAATCGAATTTTACATTCCATTCGGATTTGAACTGTAAACATATTTCTGCAATCCAAGACTGTGTGTGTTATTATTACCAATTGGAAATTGCTGTTTTTGTTAAGCCAAAGGTGATTTAGGCCCCTTTCACACTGGGGCGGTTTTCAGGCGGTACAGCGCTAAAAATAGCGCCTGTACACCGCCTGAAAAAAAAACGGCCCCATTCACTCCAGTGTGAAAGCCGGCGGGCTTTCACACTGGAGCGGTGCGCTCGCAGGACGGTAAAAAAAGTCCTGCTAGCAGCATCTTTGGAGCGGTGTAGGAGCGGTGTGTTCACCGCTCCTACCCATTGATTTAAATGGGACACTGCGGTAATACCGCGGCAATACCGCCGCTACGGCTGCGATTTGCGGGGGATTTTAACCCTTTTTCGGCCGCTCGCGGGGGGTAAAACCGCCCTGCGAGCGGCCGAATACCACGGCTAAAACGACGGTAAAGCAGCGCTAAATATAGCGCTGCTTTACCGTCGCCGAGGCTCCCGCCCCAGTGTGAAAGGGGCCTCAGAGAGTCGTAATCATTTGATGAAGATTTTTCTTTTGTTTGTTCTCTTTGCTGTATTCGAATCGAAAAAATATATAACATTTTCGTTTAGACCGATTCTAAATTTATCGATTTGAACGCTTCCGAACGAAAAAAAAAAATGGTAAATTAAAAACATTCCGAATACGAATTCCGAATATGAATTGAACGAATCCACCGAATATAACTAAACTAAATAACTAGATTAGTGAATCAAAACAAAACAAAACAAAACAAATGGAGAAAAGGTATTTTGCTTATCATCTAATAAGGATAAAGCACCACATCACTAGAGAGCAGAAGAGAGCGGAGGAGTCCGGTGAGAATACCTCCCAAGACGGAAGAAGACCCCCCAAGACGGAAGAAGACCCCCGGACCTGTGTAATAAAGTATTTTAAAAACTTGTGTTGTGTTTTTTATTTACACTTTTTTCACCAGGTGAATGGGTAGGCATCGTACCCCATACTCATTCACATAGGGTGGGGGGCTGGTATCTGGGGGCCCCCCTTATTAAAGGGGGCTCCCGGATTCCGATAAGCCCCCCACCCGCAGACCCCAACAACCAACGGCCAGGGTTGTCGGGAAGAGGCCCTTGTCCTCATCAACATGGGGACAAGGGCAGGGCCCCCCTTCCCCAAAGCACGTGTTGAGGGAACGCGGCCTGGTACGGCTCAGGAGGGGGGGGGGTGCTCGCTCGTCCCCACCCCCTTTCCTGACCGGCCGGGCTGCGTGCTCGGATAAGGGTCTGATGTGGATTTGGGGGGGACCCCCACGCTGTTTTTTCGGCTTAGGGATTCCCCTTCAAATCTATACCAGGTGACGGGGCTAGCAAGGTGTCAATCTCGCTGATCGAGGCGGCGACATTGACTTCCTTCGCTAGTCCCGTCTACCTGGAGTCACGTTATAAATGAACGGACTTTACACCGTGTGTCGCCAAGTCCGTTCATTTCAAAAATCCCGCGGACTAGCACACAATCGGCCCATCAATGTAGACTATCAGTGCCCATCAGTGCTGCCCCATCAGTACCCATCAGTGCAGCCTATCAGTGCCCATCAGTGCAGCCTCATCAGCGTCCATTAGTGCCACCTATCAATGCCCATCAGTGCAGTCTGATCAGTGCTCATCAATGCCGCCTATCAGTGCCCATCAGTGCACCCTATCAGTACCCATTGGAGCCCATCAGTGCAGCATATCAGTGCCCATCAGTGCAGCCTCATCAGTGTCCATCAGTGCCACCTATCAGTGCCCATCAGTTCAGCCTCATAAGTGCCCATCAGTGCAGTTTCATCAGTACCCATCAGTGCAGCATATCAGTGCCCATCAGTGCAGCCTCATCAGTGCCCATCAATGCAGCCTATCAGTGCCCATCGGTGCAGTATATCAAGGCCCATCAGTGCAGTATATCAGTGCCCATCAGTGCCATCCCATCAGTGCAGCCTTATCAATTCCCATCAGTTCACCCTATCAGTGCCCATCAGTGCAGCCTTATCAGTGCATCTTATCAGTGCCCATCAGTGCAGCCTTATCAGTGTCCATCAGTGCAGCCTCATCAGTGCCCATCAATGCCTTTTATCAGTGCCCATCAGTGCAGCCTCATCAGTGCCCATCAGTGCTGCCTCATCAGTGTGGCCTATCAGTGCCCATAAGTGCAGCCTATTAGTGCCTACCAGTGCACATCAGTGCAGCATATCAGTGCCCATCAGTGCAGCCTCATCAATGCCCATCAATGCAGCCTATCAGTGCCATCCGATCAGTTCCCATCAGTGCAGCCTCATCAGTGCCCATCAGTGAAGCTTTATCAGTGCCTATAAATGCAGCCTATCAGTGTAGCATATCAGTGCGCATCAGTGCAGCATATCAGTGCTGCCTTATCAGTGCAGGCCCATCAGTTCCCATCAATGCAGCAGGGGTCAAAAATCCCGCCTCCTGGACCGGCATTGGACCAGTGTGCTGTCTATCATAGGACTTTGTTCGACAGCAGCCAGTGTTTCATATCCAAGCTGTGTCACAGTGGGAGATCCCCGCTCTGTGTGACCTGATTGGCTCTCATCCTGACAGTTTCTTGGCTGATCGCTTCTGGTAGAAGAGGTGCGCCATTTTTACAGGTCATCACAGGGGCTCGGGGGGCACGGAGGCAATTGCCCCCCAGGCCACTCTGATGCCCTGTAAAAAGGCTGCACCTCTTCTGCCAGAAGCGATCAGCCAAGAAACTGTCGGCCCATTCCACCCCGCTCCACACTCGCCCTCATCTAATTCCCACTCGCCAAATGCGGACAGGCGAGTGGAAATTTTGTGGGCTGCACTATACAATCTGGTTGTACAATCTCCGTTAGATCTACCATCAACTATACAGTGAAGGGGCCTGTTTGATTAGATACAGACTGACTGGGTTGTGTAGGTGTGTCCTGCTATTAACCACCTCACCTCCGAAGATTTTACCCCCTTCATGGCCAGGACATTTTTTGCTATTCAGCGCTGCGTTATTTCCAATTGCTCGGTCAGACAACACTGAACCCAAATGACATTTATATATTTGGGGGGAAGTGACATCACCAGTGACACTAATATAGTGATCAGTGATAATACTATACACTGTCACTGTACTAATGACACTGGCTGGGAAGGGGTCAACATCCAGGGGCGATGGAAGAGTTAACTGTGTGCTGTTCTTACTACAGATCTCTTTGTTTCCTATCCCTGCTTTGTCATGTCACCCACAGGGGCTGCAGCGTTGCATCAGAAGCTTCCACTAGGGGTCACATGGCTCTGTTCTGGGTTTAAACTACCCATACACTATACAATCTGATTGTACAATCCCCCATAAACTGCCCATACACTATACAATCTGATTGTACAATCCCCCCATAAACTGCCCATACACTATACAACCTGATCATACAATCCCCCATAAACTGCCCATACACTATACAATCTGATTGTACAATCCCCATAAATCTATACAATCTGATTGTACGATGCCCCATAAACTGGCCTTACACTATACAATCTGATTGTATAATCTCCTATTAACAACTATGTCATACCTACTGTATGTGATTGTATTGTACAGGTGTGTCCTTATATGACATAGTTGTCAGTAGGAGATTATACAATCAAATTGTATAGTGTAAGGCCAGTTTATGGGGATTGTACAATCAGATTGTATAGATTTATGGGGGATTGTACAATCAGATTGCATATATTTATGGGGATTTTACAATTGGATTGTATAGATTTATAGAAGGGGGGGGTTGTACAATCAGATTGTATAGATTTATGGGGGATTGTACAATCTGATTATATAGTGTAAAGCCAGTTTATGGGGGATTGTGGCATCAGATTGTATAGTTTATGGGGGATTGTACAATCAGATTGTATAGATTTATGGGGGAGTTGTACAATCAGATTGTATAGATGTATGGAAGATTGTACAGATTGTATAGATTAATGGAGGATTGTACAATCAGATTGTATAGATTTACGGGGGGGGGGTTGTACAATCAGATTGTATAGATTTATGGGGGGGGTTGTACAATCAGATTGTGTAGATTTACGGGGGGGGGGTTGTACAATCAGATTGTATAGATTTATGGGGGGGGGGGTTGTACAATCAGATTGTGTAGATTTACGGGGGGGGGGGGGGGGTGTACAATCAGATTGTATAGATTTATGGGGGGGGGTTGTACAATTAGATTGTATAGATTTATGGGGGGGGGGGGGGGGGTTGTACAATTAGATTGTATAGATTTATGGGGGGGGTTGTACAATTAGATTGTATAGATTTATGGGGGGATTGTACATTCAGATTGTATAGATGTATGACGGGATTTTACAATCAGATTGTATATACTTATGGGGGGATTGTATAGATGTATAGGGGGTTGTACAATCAGATTGTATATACTTATGGGGGAATTGTATAGGTGTATGGGGGGATTGTACAATCAGATTGTATAGATTCATGGGGGGATTGTATAGATGTATGGGGGATTGTATAGATGTATGGGGGGATTGTACAATCAGATTGTATAGTGTGTGATGTGATGGATATAGAAGTGACAAGTGAAGTCTATGGAGTGATGACAAGGTATGACAGACGGGACAGTCCCGGCACACAGGTCATGTCGCCCGCAGGGGCCGTAGCGCCGAGCCACCACTAGAGGTCCCCTCGCTCCGCCCCGGGTCTTGTCTCCAGCCCTCCGCTCCGGCACTCCGCTCCGGGTTTGCGCTCCGCCTCGGCCGCCTGCTTAGAAATAGGAAAATTCAATAATAAAGCCGAGGATCAGGCAAGTTACATGGCGCATGCGCGGAGCTCCGTCCGAAACACACATTTTCCTTGACTTGGAAAGTCACCCAAAGCCGCACAAGTGCAGGTAAGAGACTTCCCTCCGCTCCGGGGCCCCGGGGGGGATGTGAGACCTGAGAGGGGGGGGGGGCACACAGGGGGCAGTGCCCGGGGGGGAGGTGAGGGCAGCTCCGGGCACACACTGACAGCTGACAGCCGCGTGCCGGGCACAGGTGCGGAGCGATACCATGTATATATAATATATACTCTACTATCATACAATGTATATATATCATGTACTCTATAGAAGATACAATGTATATATAATATATACTATAGAGGAGAACTTCTACAAACTTCTCACACCTTGTACTGCGCCATGGACACTGCACGAGACATCAACTTCTATGGGCACCAATGGGCACCAATGGGCACCACACGTCTCCTACAAGAGCTTCTGCATACAATGGAGGACATGATGGACCTCCTAGATGATTGGCAGCCGCCTCTGATCCAAGAGCTTCTGCAGCAGCAGATCTTATTTACTGCAAAGTACAGACATCACCTGGATGACTGACAGCTACTTCTCCTCCAAGAGCTTCTGCAGCAGCAGATTATTAATTGTAGTGTAAGACCAACTGCTCATTGACAGCTGACACTCTTCTAAGAGCTTCTGCAGCAGCAGAGCTTATTTATTGCACTGCCAGGCATGGGACCTGCCTGGGTGAGTGACAGCCGCCTGACCTTTAAGAGGTTCTGCAGCAGCAGAGCTCATTTCTTACATTATAAGGCATAATACCACCTGGATGATTGACAGCCGCCTGACCTTTAAGAGGTTCTGCAGCAGCAGAGCTCATTTCTTACATTATAAGGCTTAATACCACCTGGATGATTGACAGCTGCCACACTTCTAAGAGGCTCTGCAGCAGCAGAGCTCATTTCTTACATTATAATACCACCTTGATGGTTGACAGCTACTCCTTTTTTTTTTTTTTAGAGGTTCTGCAGCAGCAGCAGTAGAGCTTAATTCTTGCAGTGTAAGTCATTAAACCCACCCTGATGACTGACAGCTGTCACTCTTCTAAGAGGCTCTGCAGCAGCAGAGCTCATTTCTTACACTATAATATCACCTTGATGGTTGACAGCTACTCCCTTTCTAAGAGGTTCTGCAGCAGCAGATTATTTCTTGCAGTGTAAGACAACTGCTCATTGACAGCTGCCACTCTTCTAAGATGTTCTGCAGCAGCAGAGCTTATTTCTTACACTATAAGGCATAATACCACCTGGATGATTGACAGCTGCCACACTTCTAAGAGGTTCTGCAGCAGCAGAGCTTATTTATTGCACTGCCAGGCATGGAACCTGCCTGGATGATTGACAGCCACCTGACCTTTAAGAGGTTCTGCAGCAGCAGAGCTTATTTCTTACACTATACGGCATAATACCACCTGGATGATTGACAGCTGCCACACTTCTAAGAGGTTCTGCAGCAGCAGAGCTTATTTCTTACACTATAATACCACCTTGATGGTTGACAGCTACTCCTTTTCTAAGAGGTTCTGCAACAGCAGTAGAGCTTAATGCTTGCAGTGCAAATCCTTAAACCCACTCTGATGATTGACAGCTGTCACTCTTCTAAGAGGCTCTGCAGCAGCAGAGCTTATGTATTGCACTGTCAGGCATGAACCCACCTGGATGATTGGCAGCTACTTTTTTTGTAAGAGGTTCTGCAGCAGCAGAGCTAATTTCTTACACTGTAAGGCGTGAACCCACCTTGTTTGATTGACAGCTGCCACTCTATAAAGAGGTTCTGCAGCAGCACTCCTGTCTTGCAGTGTGAAACATGATGGATCACCTTGCAGATTGACAGCTGTCTCATCTCTAAGAGGTTCTGCAGCAGCACTGTAAGGCATGAACTTTCAAAGATCACCTTGGTTATCCCAAGAGCTTCTGCAGCAGCAGCAGAGCTCTATTCTTAGAATGTAAAGACATGATGGACCACCTTGATGATTGACAGCTGCCTCATCTTTAAGAGGTTCTGCAGCAGCAGAGCTCTGTTCTTGCACTGTATTGGCATGGTGGCTCCATTGCAGACTGACAGGTGCCTTTCGTCTAAGAGGTTCTGCAGCAGCAGAGCTCTATTCTTGCACTGTATTGGCATGGTGGCTCCATTGCAGACTGACAGGTGCCTTTCATCTAAGAGGTTCTGCAGCAGCAGAGCTCTCCTTTCGCATTGTAGAACATGAACCCACCTTGCACATTGACAACTGCTACTTTTCTAAGAGGTTCTGCAGCAGCAGCAAGCATAGCTTACTTTAAGTTGTGAACCTCAAAAGCTCCCTTGCTGATCAGCAGCAGCTGTCACTCCTCCAAGAGGTTCTGCAGCAGAACTCACTTCTTCCAATGTAAGTCATGGCCCTCCAAGGCTTCCCTTTTCCCATGGACAGCTGTCACTCATCTAAGAGGTTCTGCAGCAGCAGCAGAGCTCATTGCTTGCACTATAAGTCATGTTTCTCTCTTGCTCACCCTTCTAAGAGGCTCCGCAGCAGCAGAGTGCACTGTAAGGCATGAACCCACTTTTCTGATTGACAGCTGCCACCCAGCTAAGAGGTTCTGCAGCAGCTGAGCTCAGTTTTTGCACTGTAAGGAGCGATGTCTCCATTGCACACTGGCAGCTGCTACTCATCTAAGAGGTTCTGCAGCAGCAGCACAGTATATGATGGCTCTCCCTTCCTATGGACAGCTGGGCCCCCAGACAGTGCGGGCACATGGGGGGGGGGGGGGTACTATAGGTGCAGTGCTCTGTCCTCCCAGTGCTGGCTGGGTAGGGGGTGGAGGAAGGCGTCTCGCCCAGGGGGTGTGTGTATGTCTTGTGTGTGTGATGGGGGGGGGGGGGGGAGTGTAACCGTGCATTTTTGGTCAATGTCACACTCCTATTTTTGAGCCAGGGAACAGGTGCCCCATCTGTCACTCAAACTCTGCACCACCAGGAAAAAAGAGACAGTTTGGGGCGTTGACCAGAAAAAATAGATTTTGGAAACCAGGTGGAATGTTCTCTGGGAAAAGTGCGGAGAAATGTGGTGACTGCCGGGAAGTTTCTCCCATCTAACCTGCTGTGTGGGGGAGCCCCGGGGAGCACCCTGCCAGGACACCAGTAAGTACCCGGCTCATGGATAGATTAATAGATAGATGACTGCTAATAGAGGATTGGGTGGGACATGAGTGACAGGCGGTGACCCCCTGAGACACGGGGGGGGGGGGGGGGGGGCTTCCTCTAGATGAGGACTCGGAAAGTTCTATATTCTGGACAATCCTTTCTATAGAGAAATACTGCACCAAACTTTACAGAAAGTCCAGGCATAGAGCTATCTATCTATCTATCTATCTATCTATCTATCTATCTATCTATCTATCTATCTGTCTATCTATGTGTCCCTCTGTCTGTCTCTCTATCTGTCTTTCTGTCTCACCAATCTACATATCTTTGGGTACAATGTTTTGAGCAAACTATCCGTCCATCTACATGCCTTTCTTTTCTTTTCTTTTCTTTCTCTTTCTGGGAGGTTTGAGTGGTCTGTCTGCCTATTCAACCATCTTTCTTTCTTTTTTATTATTATCTACATATCTTCTTTCCTTTTCCTTCTTTTTTTTTTTCTTTCTTCCTTTCTTTTATTCTCTCTTTCTTTTTTCCTTCTCTCTCTTTTTTTTTTCTTTCTACATCTATCTATCATCCATATATTTGGGGTCAGAGTGAGTGTTTTGAGTACTTTGTCTATCCACTCATCCCTATGTTTTTCATTCTTTCTTACTTACTACTTTTATATTATCTATCTATCTATCTATCTATCTATCTATCTATCTATCTATCTAAATTATTTTCTTTCTTTCTCTCTTTCCTATTTTTTTTCTTTCCTCGCTTTCCTTCCTTTCTCTTCTCTTTTTTTCTCTCTCTCTCTCTCTCTCTCTCTCTCTCTCTCTCTCTCTTTTAGCTCTCCTTTTTTTTCTTTCTTTCTTTCTTTCTTTTAGCTCTTCTTTCTTTTTTTCTCTTTCCTTTCTTTCTTTTTTCTCTTTCCTTTCCTTTCTCTGCCTTTCTTTTATCTGCCTTTCTTTCCTTTATTTTCTATCTTTTTCTTTCCTCTATTTTCTCTCTTCTCCTTTCCTTTTTATTTTCTCTCTCTCTCTCTCTCTCTCTCTCTCTCTCTCTCTCTCTCTCTCTCTCTCTCTCTCGCTCTCTCTCTCTCTCTCTCTCTTTCTCTTTCTTTTAGCTCTTTTTTCTCTTTACTTTCTTTTCTCTCCCTTTCTTTCCTTTCTTTTCTCTCTCCCTTTCTTTCCTTTCTTTTCTCTCTCCCTTTCTTTCCTTTCTTTTCTCTATCCCTTTCTTTTCTCTCTCCCTTTCTTTCCTTTCTTTTCTCTATCCCTTTCTTTCCTTTCTTTTCTCTATCCCTTTCTTTCCTCTCTCTTTCTCTCTATCTCTCTTTCTCTATCTCTCTCTCTCTCTCTCTCTCTCTCCTCTCTCTCTCTCTCTCTCTCTCTCTCTCCTCTCCTCCTCTCTCTCTCTCTCTCTCTCTCTCTCTCTCTCTCTTTCTTTCCTTTCTTTTTTTTTCTCTCTCTCTCCTTGCTTTCTTTTATCTCTCCTTTCTTTCTTTTTTCTCTTTCTTTTTTTTCTCTTTCCTTTCATTTCTCTCTTATCTTCCTTTCTTTTCTCTCCCTTTCTTTCTTTTCGTTTCTCTTCTTTCTTTTTTTTTATTTTCTTTCCTTTCCTTCCCTATCTTCTGTATACATTATATACCTTCTTGTTTTTGTTCTTTCTTTCTTATACACTATCTATCTATCTATCTATCTATCTATCTATCTATCTATCTATCTATCTATCTATCTCTGTTGATAAATGTAGCAGATCAGATCCTTTCTACCCCTGCGATGACTTTCTATGACGGCAGAATGTTCTGTACATAGCGGCATCCTTCCGCTGCGTAGAAGAGAAGTGTCACCGCAGCCTCCTTTCTCTTTCTCTCAGTAGAAGTGACTTTATGGGGGAATATTGTTGGTGGAGTAATCAAGTTTCTGTGATCTTGTGCCTCCTCCTGTTTAATTTATTAGACTAGTTATTTATTCTGTTGATGATAATCTGTTGCTGGTTTCCATAGAGATGTCAACTGATCTCTTTCAGAAATCACACTCTATGGAGCAGAGCAGTCCCTTTAAAGGGCCAGCCGGGGAGGTGTGCAGAGAGTGGCGGGGAAGTTTGTTTGGAAATCTCCGGTGAAAGTCTCCGGTAGATTTTCGGTTTTATAGGCGGGAGGGTTTGCAGCGTTTGCAGCTTTGTGCCAAGCCGAGCTTATTATGGCTAACAAAGTCGTGGCTTTGATCCTCAAGTTGCATCATTATTTAAAATAGATAATTTTTCTCTTCCCCCAGCTGAAAATCTCAAAAACCTTTTAAGATCAAAGACTTTGGCGGGGAGCTATTGTTTAAAAAAAAAAAAAAACTAAATTTTTTTTTTAATTATTTTTTTTTTAAACGAGGCTTCTGTGTTCAGCTTGTTTTGACCCAAAAGAGGAATTTTTAGCAATAAAAACAAAGCTGCTCCACCGTCGTGTTGTTTTATACTTAATCCCAGTGATGTATAAACAACTTCAAAGCCGTCCCGGGTCTGTGCTGCTCCATGCGCAAAGCTGGCCATTTTTCCTTTTCCATAACACAAGTTTATGATGAATCATAATAATAAACTTCTACTCATAATATCATCATAATAATAATAATAAGCTTGATCGTAAAGGTAAACAAGGTAACTCCACCAGATCTGCTTATATCTATTTAATATTTATATATACAAATCTGTATAAAATCAATGACCTTGGTTAAATTACACACCGACGAGATTTTATTTATTTATTTATTTTTTTAAGCTTATATAAAAACAAAGTAAGTAAGCATGTGATGAGATTTTATTTATTTTTTATTTTTTTTAAGCTTATATAAAAACAAAGTAAGTAAGCATCTCAGTATTGCTAGACCATGTGATTTTTTTTTTTTTTTTTTATTATTCTTTTTATTTTCAATTTTTTTTTTTTTTTTTGCATTTCCTCCAGAAAAAACATAAATCACAGGAAATCTATAAGTACATAATTAGTTTGGCTGTTAAAAAAAATAACCAAGATCTAAAAGCAGGTAGTATTTCTCTTGCCCTGGCTTGAAATAGCAAGAAGAAGAAGAAAAAAAAAAAAAAAAAAAGCATGCACTGAAAAAAAAAAAAAAATCACAGCTTTTAATTTTTTTTTTATTATGATTCTTATTTTTTTTTTATTATTATTATTATTCAGATTTTTATTTATTTTCCTTGATGATGCCTTTTGTTTTTGTTTGTTTGTGCCATTAGGTTGCAGTGCAGAAATGATTGTGACAAGTTCTATTTAAAAAAAAAAAAAAAGGCTGTACAGCTTTAAACTCCGGAGTTTGCATATTCTCCTTGGATCTCTCCCCTTTGCTAATTATTGTGTTGTTTTCAGAGCAAATATGTCATATCCATGGCGACCAGGCAGGTTTATTGTCTTTGTGAAGGAATAGCTCACATAAGTAATTAATGACTTCTTTTTTTTTTTTTTTTTTTTTCTCCCTGGCTTAGGTTAAACAGATCATTCAGGGAAAGTCATATCTCCCCTTCTTTTTTCTTTTTTCTTTTTTTTTTTTCTTTTTTCTCTTTTTATATTCTTCACACAATTGAGTTAGAACAAGAGATACTTTAGTAACACATTTTGTTCATTTGTATCTTTTTATTTTTTTATTAAGAAAAAAAAAAAAAAAAAGGCTGTAGTGTCAGTCGGTAGACAGATGAGGTTGTCATCTCTTTGGTTGGCGGTGGCGATGGGAGCCCCCCCCCCCCCCTGGAAACGTCGCAGAAGGTAGTCGCACCCTCAAGGAATTTCAAGTCAAATCCTCCCAGTGGAACTTTTTTTTTTTTGCCCTTTACCGTCGTGATCATTTTATTAGCTTTAAATTAAATTGTCATTATTGTACGGATCGGCGTGGGATTTTTTTTTTTTTTTTTTGTTTCACCCCATGAAAAAAAATAAAACTTTTTTTGAGGTCTAGTCTAGGCTACCTATCTGCGACATGCTGCGGCTTGCATCGCCCTTTCCTTATTAAAACCCTTAATCTTTTATCTAGCTAACCCAGCTATCCATATGGACGGTTTAGTGGGATTAGCAATTTGTGTTTGTGTTCCTTTTTTTTTTTTTTTTTTTTTATATTTAAAATCCCGGCTCGTCTGGAAAGAGATTTTCCAACCAAAGTCACTCCTGTCTACCTCCCCCGGACTGTGCCGGGAGCCCCCCACACACCGCCACCGGCTAGGGCCGCCATAGCGCCCGGGTGCTTTTAGGATTTTACTTATTCCGCTGTCCTGTCTATCGTACGTTCATATGTCACCAATCGCTTTCAATAAACAAGGGATTGGGGTTAGGGGGTGAGAGCGGACCATAAGATATAACAAAAAAAAAAAGGCGTAAAAGAAACTGTCTTGCTAAAAGGGAAGGTTCACCCCAGTGATGGAGATCTTTTTCAGATGCGTCTACTGATTGTATTGCGGCTTAAACCCAATCCTTAGATGTGGTGGCCGCATTTATTTTATTTATTTATTTTTGTTTTTGTTTGTTTTTTTGTTTTGTTTTTTTATTTTTAATTTTTTTTAATTTTATTTATTTATTTATTTATTTTTGGCTTTTTTTTACCTGGAGATCTGGCCAGTAACATACTTTCAGCCTTAGGGTGGCTCCATTGATCCTCCATCCAGAGTGGAGACACCCTAGCAGCCCTGGGACAAGGTGAACATGCCAAGCTGCACCCCCCCCCCCAAGATTTATGAGCATTATATGTTAGCAACCCCCCCCCCAAAAAAAATTTAATCAAGTTCTGATTTGCATGCTTATCCCCTAAATGTTACCCCTCCTCCTGGTTCAAATCTGCTCCCCTGCTGGAATCCCTCCCCCTCTCAGCACAAATATTTGCACCCCCATCTACCAAATCCCAACGCTTAAATGCCCCCACCTCCAAAAAAATCATCCCCCTCAGTGGCGGCTGGGGGGGGAGGCTGAGGGGTTTAAGGTGTCGCCCCCCCCTTTCCCGCCTGCTCACTCTCTTACCCCATCTAGGTGGAGGGCATCGGGCTCGGGCAGGCATGTCCTCTCGTCCATCACAGTAGCCATGCGTCTCCACCCCTCCTTCTAAATGTCCAATAGAATCGCCTGTCATTTCAGCCAATCGGGTGACGGGTCTCACGACCCCCTCCCTGATTGGCCGGGAGGAGGATCAGTGTTATAATAGCGAATAATCATCTTCTATTGTAGCACACCTGGGTAGGCTCGGTTCGCATTCTCTGCGTCCTGAGCTCACCCTATTTTGAAGCCTATTAGAGCCTCTGGATCTAATTGGGTACTTAAAAAAAAAAAAAGCCCTGCCATAGGAATTCATGTATTTGGCATCCTGAAAGGGGCCGGACACATGGATAAGGATGCCCCTGATCCCCCTCCTACCTCAAATCCTCTCTCTTCCCCAAATCCCCGGCAATAAAAATCACCCCTCCTAGCACAAGTCCTCTACCCCTCAAATTTCCCCTCAACAGAAATCCTCCCCCCCCCCCAACTCCAAATCCCCCCTCCTACCTCAAATCTTCTCTCTTCCCAAATCCCCCCTGCAAAAAAAATCCCCCCTTCTAGCACAAATCCTCCACCCCTCAAATACTCACTCACACCCCACATCCTCACACCCCAAATCCAAATCCCCCCTCCTTGCACAAATCCTCCACCACTCAAATACTCACACCCCACATCCTCACACCCCAAATCCAAATTCCCCGCCTCCCAGCACAGATTCCCCCTAATCCCCTGTTCTAGCTCAAATCCTCTCTCTCTCCCCAAATCCCCCCCCCCTGCAAAAAAAATCAACCCGTCTAACACAAATCCTCTACCTATCAAATGTCCCCTCTGAACCCCCCCCCCACTCCAAATCCACCCTCCCATCACAAATATTTGCACCCCCCCCCCCCCACCTCAAATCCTCTCTCTCCCCAAATACCCCCCACAAAAAAATCACCCTTCCTAACACAAATCGTCTACCTATCAAATTTGCCCCCTGAGCTCAAACCCCCCCCCCCCCACTCCAAATCCACCCTCCCAGCACAAATATTTGTACAAAGAAGTCTTCTCTCTGCCCAAATCCCCCCCGTAAAAATAATCCCACCTTCTAACACAAATTCTCTACTCCACAAATCCACCCCCACTCCAAATCCCCCCTCCCAGCACAAATATTTGCACTCCCCTCCTACCTCAAATCCTCTCTCTCCCCAAATCCCCCCACAAAATAAATCACCCCTCCTTACACAAATCATCTACCCCTCAAATGTCCCCCCTCCTTACACAAATCATCTACCCCTACAAATTCCCCCCTCCAAATCCACCCTCCCAGCATAAATATTTTCCTACCTCAAATCCTCTCTCTCCCCAAACACCCCCCCCCCCCCACAAAAATAATCACCCCTCCTAACACAAATCCTCTACCTATCAAATTTCCCCTCTGAGCACTTGCCTTAGGTGGACATCGCTTTTGGGATAAAGGTTTTCCATAAATAAATAAATGCTGATCATTGTAAGCACCCCTGTTAGTGTTAAATGGTTTGTCTCATCCCTCTAACTGCCACTTTTGCTGAGCAGCTTGGTTTGTTAAAGCTGGGTTCACATCTAAGCCGTATGCGGCTCCCAGCAGGAGTCCGGTGTGTCCTCGTTCACAGTTTCAGGTCTGATTTCAACACAAATGTTTGTCTGAATTCGGACCTGAAATGGACCAAAAGACGCACAGGGCTGCTGTGCAAATTTGCAATTTTGTCAGGCGATTTGCTGGCGACTTGAGAACTACTTTGGTGAGAGTTAAGAAGCGACTTTCAGGCAATGCCTGGGAAATCTTCCTGTAATGCCGGATCCAAATCGCATCGATATCGATGAGGATCCGACTTGGAGGCGACTTCCATTAAAGTCTATGGGCACAAGTCGGATAGAAGTCGCCTTGAAGTAGTACGGGAAGCTTTTCTAAAGTCAGAGCGACTTCAGTAGTTCTAATTAAGATGGCTCTCATTGGCTAACATGGGATTTCATGTGTCATGCGACTTGGGGGTCTCACAAGTCGGATCTCAAGTCGCAGAAGTGTGAACCGAGCCTAAAGGGAAAAAAAGACTAAAGACAGAAAACGAATGCAGCCACCACATCTAAGGAAGTATATTATTTTGGGGTTGTATATTGCTTTAAATCGGAACTAAACCCTCCTGTCCTACAGCCAAGGGAACCGCCATCTTGGCCTCTGTTTGATCTGCAGCTGCCATGGTGCTGCGCATGTGATCAGTTATGACACCAGCCATTGGTTGGCTTGACGGTTCAGTTGAGATTATGTTTACGTTTTCAATATGGCATGCCTGGAATGTACCTGTCTTGGGAAATGGTTCAATCGATGGGTTTAGTTCCACTGTAAGTGGACATTTCCACCCATCCATGGAAGCTTTGTTTTCAGACACCCATCACGGTTCAGGTGTCTCTTTTTCCTGGGCTGGGCAAAAGGACTAGAGAAGTTTTATTAGGTGTAAAAACGCACACAAACGCATCTTGTGCGTTTACAGGCACAACCATTGAATCCTACAGTGGCGGCTGGTGGTATATTTTTGGTAGAGGGGGTGGCAATCTGCCGGTCGGTTGGGTCTCCAATGGGTCTCCCGCAATCCCCCCCCCAGTCGTTCGATCACATACCCCATCTAGTTTGCAGGATTCCTCTGGGCGGCGGCTTCACTCTGCGTCCCCTCCTTCCTCAGCTTCTTGGCGGTGTGTGGCTTTCCCTGCGTCTCCTCCCTCCTCCTCCTTGGCGGCCAATTGCTTCTTCTCTCGGCTGCTACCTGAGCCAGGATTGGCCGGGAGGAGAATCAAGAAGAAAATATTCGCTATTTTCACACAACTGGGTGGGCTCACTGCGCCCCGAGCCCACCCTTTTTTGAAGCCAATTAGAGCCTCAGGCTATAATCATGTGCTTCTGAAAAAAAAAAAAAAACATTGGAATCCATGAGTCCGGCGCCCCACATGTAGATTAAGGGGCGGGCGCATGGATGGGGGGGCGGTGCCCTGTATGGATGGGCTACCACTGCTGAAGTCACCCCAAAAAAAAAGCTGTCAGTAGAGCACCTGAGCGTATACGTGTGAGCGGGGACAGTCAGAAAGGATGTTGGGAGGAGTCAGGTGTAGGGGGACAAGGTGAACAACACACAAATGTGAATGGGAGATAAATGTTTATTTTAACCCCAGTGATCCTGACAATTACCTCACTTCCTGTGCTAGGGTGACAACACTCACTGTGCTGTATCTATGGAGGAGCAGCGTTGTCACCCCAGGGCAGGAAGGGGTTAGGGACTACAAAACACCTCCCTCTCTTCTCCATAATACAGGGAGGTGTTTTGTGGTTCATGTAGAGAGATGATCCGCACACCAGTTGTTGCTCTTAAAAAAATTTATAAAATAAAAAATCGTAATTTTTAATGAAAAACACAGCGTACAAACGCAGATAAGATCAGTTGACGTGTTTCAGCCTATGAGGCCTCAGGCTCCATTTACACCAATTTACACCATTTTCATGCTTTTTGCAGAAACGCAGGAAAGTTTTGTAACACGGGTTCTTATGGGGCACGTTCTCATCAATGCGTTTTTGTGCTTCTTCGTTTTTTTGGGATGGTTTTATTTTTTAAACTTGAAACGCTGTTTTTTTTTTGGTTCAATAGACTTCAATGGAGACGCTGCAGAAAAGCATGTAGTGTGTTTTTGATGCGTTTTACATTATTTAATCTGCCAAACAACAAATTGGCCAAATAAAAAAAATAAATAATGATAATCAAAAAACGTGGAAAGCACAGCAAAAAAGCACTGCAGAAAACGCCCAAAAGCAACATGCTTCGATGTGAATGGAGTCATAACGAAGGTGTTTTGTAGTCCATGGAGATAGCAGAGAACAATGCTAACTGATATCAGCTCACCAGGTTTCTGGCTGGACCGACAGATATAATAAAACACATTCAATGGGATATTTAACCAAATAAGGGGCACATACACTTTACAATTCACTTTAGATTCACCAAAATAATGTGATATGAGCACCTCTCTATTCAATCGATTTGTTCTCAGTCTGCCAGGTCCTTGCACTACTACATAGTTGTTGGCATATGTCAAGGAAATTGTACAATCAGACTGAATTGCATGTAGTAAGTAGTGGTGCACAGAAATAAAAATTCCATTGCCAAAAATTCAGGATGAGCACTTGTCCGAAACTGAAATTGACATGTTTTTAAAAAAAATATTTATATTATATCATTTTTTATTTTTTTATTATTTTTTATTTTATAAATATAAATATATATTCTAATATATATTTTTCAATGTGTGTGTATATAATATATAATATATATATATGTGTGTGTGTGTGTATATGTATATGTGTGTGTGTGTGTGTGTGTATGTATATGTGTGTGTGTGTGTGTGTATATATATATATATATATATATATATATATATAATGTGTGTGTATACTTGTATTATATTTTACTTTTTAATCATTAGCATGAATTTATTCTTGCCCATTATCGGGACCTTTCGCCCGATAGGCTGCTTTCACACTTGTGCAACTTGTCCTGCGACTTGGGACTTCAGTCGCATTGGCAAGTCGTGCCCTATGATTTCCAATGAGTACCATTCATATCCGTGCGTCTTTCAAGTCGCACCGACTTCAAAGTAGCCCCTGCACTACTTTTGTCCGACTTTGATGCCACTTGAGTTCCATAGACCTTAAGATTTACACGGGCATTGCTTCAAGCCACGTCAAAATCACGGCACAAATCGCGCGCTTTTCAAGTCGCACAAGCGTGAAAGGAGAGTGAGCAGTTTCTGAAGTGCTTTTGCGTTCACAAATGCTCAAGAAAAAATGCATCCCTTTTAAATTTTATGTATGTAAAAAAAAAAAAAAAAAAAAAAAAAAACGCACAAAAATGCCACGTCCCCATTGAAATACATTGAAAATGCAGCAATCATGCATCAAAAAACACATCAAAAATGCCCCCGTGTTGTGTTTTTGATGCAGTTTTTGAGTCACATGACAGATAAAAAACACACACCATAAGCACAGTAAAATTGCCACAAAATCACCATAAATTGTGTGCTTTTTCTGTGCAATTATCGGAGAGATAGATACTATAGGTAGATACTATAGATAGGTAGATTCTATAGATAGATAGATGGGTGGATACTATAGATAGGTAGATGGATGGTTACTATAGATAGATAGATGGATGGATACTATAGATAGGTAGATGGATGGTTACTATAGATAGATGGATGGATACTATAGATAGGTAGATGGATGGTTACTATAGATACTATAGATATATACTATAGCTAGGTAGTAAGATAGATACTATAGATAGGTAGATTCTATAGATAGATAGATAGATATATACTATAGATGGATACTATAGGTAGATTCTATAGATAGATATATAGATAGATCGATACTATAGATAGATGGATGGATACTATAGATAGATAGATGGATGGACACTGTAGATACTATAGAAAGATAGATAATATAGATAGGTAGATTCTATAGATGGATACCATAGATAGATTGATGGATACTATAGATATATACTACAGATAGGTAGAAAGATAGATACTATAGATGGGCAGATTAGCTGTATAGATAGATAGATGGATACTAAAGATAGGAAGATGGATGGATAGTTGGATAGATGGATACTATAGATAGATAGATACTATAGATAGGTAGGTAGATGGATGGATACTGTAGATGGATAGATATTATAGATATCTACTATACATAGGTAGATACTATAGATAGATGGATGGATATTATAGATATATACTATAGATAGGTGGATGGATACTATAGATATATACTATAGATAGGTAGATGGATGGATACTATAGATAGGTGGATGGATACTATAGATATATACTATAGATAGGTAGATGGATGGATACTATAGATACTATAGATATATACTATAGATAGGTAGATGGATGGATACTATAGATATATACTTTAGATAGGTGGATGGATACTATAGATATATACTATAGATAGGTAGATGGATAGATACTATAGATATATACTATAGATATATACTATAGATAGGTAGATGGATGGATACTATAGATATATACTATAGATAGGTAGATGGATGGATACTATAGATACTATAGATATATACTATAGATAGGTAGATGGATGGATACTATAGATATATACTATAGATAGGTGGATGGATACTATAGATATATACTATAGATAGGTGGATGGATACTATAGATATATACTATAGATAGGTGGATGGATACTATAGATATATACTATAGATAGGTAGATGGATGGATACTATAGATATATACTATAGATAGGTAGATGGATGGATACTATAGATATATACTATAGATAGGTAGATGGATAGATACTATAGATATATACTATAGATAGGTAGATGGATGGATACTATAGATATATACTATAGATAGGTGGATGGATACTATAGATATATACTATAGATAGGTAGATGGATGGATACTATAGATATATACTATAGATAGGTAGATGGATGGATACTATAGATATATACTATAGATAGGTAGATGGATAGATACTATAGATATATACTATAGATAGGTAAATGGATGGATACTATAGATATATACTATAGATAGGTAGATGGATGGATACTATAGATATATACTATAGATATATACTCTAGATAGGTAGATACTTACCAAACCAAAAACAATATAATACGAGGACCTACTGAATCTATTCAATCATTGTGTATCCAATCTGGCAGGCCCCTGCACTACATAGATGTTGGTAGATCTGAAGGTGGCCATACACGCTTCGATTTTGTTATCCAATCAATGTGCGATCAATAAATATGCTTAAGTCTGCAAATGATCACATAGTTATTTCCTTTCCAATCGATTCAAACTCGATCAAGCGGAGTCAATCGCTTGGGGGGGGATTATCGATCGGTTTGCACAGATTAGCCACACCAAGATACTTGTTCATCAATACGATTGAATTTCGATTGATCAGATTATAGGAAACGGAGATACGATCAAAAACTTCCCAGGATATGTTATGATTGTGTGGGGGAGATTTACTAAAACTAGAGTGCAAAATCTGTCTCAGCTCTGCATAGAAACCAATCAGCTTCCAGGTTTTATTGTCAAAGCTTAACCACTTAAGGACCGGAAGATTTACCCCCTTAATGACCTGACCATTTTCTGCAATGCGGCACTGCGTCATTTTAATTGACAATTGCGCGGTCATGTGACACTGTACTCAAATAAAATTCATTGCTTTTCCATGTTTCCTGCACTTAGAGAAGCCCATTGAAATGAATAGGTTTACCCTGCACGCGATGCATGGGAACGCACGAAAAACGCATCAGAGTTTGGTCGCACCTGTAGGTGTGAACTGGGCCTTAATAAAAACATCTTTGTCATTCTGAAGCTTCCCTCCAACCACTTTACATATTATTTTATATATACTGTGATTCTGTACTTGCCAAATATGCTGCAGAAATCTCCCTCCACTGAGTCTGGCTGCAGCCATTTTAACTGTGGGCAGCTGAAGCTGCTGCCTGTTCACTTCCTGGATTTTCACGGAGGAACACCTCCAGCTCTGCAGCTCTCATTGGCCCTCTTATGACTCACCCCCCCCCCCCCCCCTTCCTGGCAAACTCTCGTGAGAGAGAGAGCTGTGCATGATGTCACAATCCTAGGCTAATGACCAGACAAGAAACAGGAAGTGGGCTGTATAAGGTATTTACTGGCAGAAAAAAAATGTTTTACTATCCAAAGTTAAAACAACAACAAGGGCAGAAGATTTAATAGATGGAAAGATGAAAAAACGCGTGCAAGTGTTTGTTGCCCCAACATTTCATTATCCTGATATGTGTCTGCTGTACCATGTACTTGTATGAGAAAGTCTCCTGTTCTCTTTGTATTGCTTCCTTTGTGTGATATCCCTGGTGTTCCTGCCAGTCCTTCTTCTTTCCTATTAAAAACTGACCACACTAAGCAGGAGAGTACACCGTGGTCAGTTCTCTAGCTGTGCAGCGAACTCTGTGTTCTCTCCTCCAATGATCAGACTTGTCCTGACACGCCCCCACTGTACAGCTATTTACTGGGAAGCTCGGTGTACTGCTGCTTCTTCTCCCCCCAGCTCTTATGCAGCTGAGAACAGAGGGAATGTGATCACTTTTATATAAAAAAAAAAAAAAAAAAGAAGGAAAAGGGTATTTATAATGTTTTTTTTTTTTTTTTTTGTTTTGTTTTTTATTCATATCTTTACACAAATGTTTTGCCTTTCATTTCTATTTTAAGCTAAAAAAAAGCTACAAAAAAAAAAAAGCTGGATAAAAAATGCTGATATTAGCATTTTTGTGGCAGCTCCTAGTAGCTTTTAGAAGCATTTAGCCTAGGTTTCCACTATTGCGACCTGAAAGTTGCGTGATTTTTTGCCAAGATGTGTGCCGCGATTTTGATGCGACTTGAAGCAATGCCTGTGTATTCTTGAGGTCTGTGGATGTCAAGATGCATCAAAGTGGGACCAAAAGTAGTGCAGGGACTACTTTTAAAGTCGCTGCGACTTGAAGTCGCACAGATATGAACGGTACTCATTGGAAATCATGGGGTGCGACTTGTCATGGATGACAAGCTGCACTAGTGGAAACGCAGCCTTAGGAGCATTATCATTTTATTCGTGTTTTTGCAGTACATAAAGAATAAAAAAATCTAAAAGAAAAAGCTGTTATGGGCATTTAGGTAACATTTAGAAGCAGTTAGGGGCATTCAGCGTTTTGTTCTGGAGCTGGAAAAACGCTCCAAAAAACTTTACAAAAACAATACATTTTTTCTGCTCCTAGATCTCACACTGGGCGTATTTCAGGCGTTTTTCAGGCGCTTTAGCGTTAAAAAAGCACCTGTAAAGCGCCTGAAAGAAGCCACAACTGCAATCCCAATGTGAAAGCCCGAGTGCTTTCACACTGAGACCCCTTTCACACTGGGGCGTTTTTCAGGCGCTTTAGCATTAAAATAAGCACCTGTAAAGCGCCTGAAGGAAGCTGCAACTGCAATCCCAATGTGAAAGCCCGAGTGCTTTCACACCAAGGCGCTACGCTGGCAGGGCGTCAGAAAAAGTCCTGCAAGCAGCTTCTTTGCAGCGCTTTTGGAGCGGTGAATACACCACTCCTAAAGTGCACCTTCCCATTGAAATCAATGGGAAGCGCCTGAAAAATGCCTGAAAAGCGCTTGTAGCAGCAGCGCTTTGTGGGCGCTTTTAACCCTTTTGTGGCCACTAGCAGGGGTTAAAAGCGCCACACTAGCGCTCGAAAAACGCTGGTAAAGCGCCGCTAGTTTAAGCGGCGCTTTACGAGCGTTTTTCGGCCGCTGGCAGTGTGAAAGGGCTCTTAAAGCACATTGGAATTGCAGATGAGGCTTCTTTCAAGCATTTTACAGGCGCTATTTTTTAACGCTAAAGCGCCTGAAAAACGCCTGAAAAACGCCCCAGTGTGAAAGGGGTCTAATTGCCTAAAGTGGTGTGTATGGATACATGGGATCACGCTATTTAGCTTCTAAAAAGCGGAGCTCCACACGATTTTTAACCACTAGCTCACAATTATTCTTTCTCTCCATTTAAATATGACACTTTAAAACATGTACCTTTTTTTTTTTTTTTTTTTCCCTTGTTATCTTTCCCATTTCCGGGTTCGGGGGATTGCGGGTATGGGCGGGGTTGTGGCGGCTATTACGCCACTTCCTCAGTGCCGCACTGTCTCCTGGGATCGTTTTCTCTTGTTCCCAGGAGTCTGTGCGGCGGCCTGGCGTGAGTTCTCGCGCGATTTCGAAGCCTCAAGTGACGTCATTACGACAGTCACGTTGAGAGGGCGGTTCTATCGATATCTATCTGCCATCACAACGACTTACGACAACGCTGGCAACAGGAGCTGCTAACGGCGCACCTATGGTAATGTTACTGCGTATGCGCGAGATCTGCGCTAGAACGGGCGTTGCATTCTGGGAGATGCACGTCACTGGATCCCGGAAGAGAATGCCTGTGGGCTTCACATGCCCACAGGCAAGATGAAAACGATGGCTATGAAATTTATAAAGCGTTCTTTGAAGATAAAAAAAAACAATGGGGAAACCTTCTAAAAATGGGACATGTAAGTAACACATGTCCAAAGGAATTTGTTTATAAATGTCACTTAAAAAAAAAAAAAAACGTCAGAGGCAGTGGAGCCCCGCTTTAATCTAAAAAAAAAAAAAAACGCTGGTAATTAGCTTTTGCTTTTTGTAGTAGTGTTTTAGGAGCATTTGCATTTTATTAGCATTTTTGCGGTTCCTTTAAAAAATAGGTGGAGAAAGCAAAAAAAAAATAAAAAATATTAGTAGCGTTTAGAGAAAAGCGCTGAGATGAATGAATGAATGATTTGTATAGCGCTGCAAATGCAAACTGAATCGCCTCAAGGCGCTTGTCTGCTCTTGTTGTGATGCCATATTGTGATGCGGCAACTTTGCGTAGTGCACTGTGAACCGGTTGTACCGCCGACGCAGCGTTGGCGCTTTAAATTGACGTTCGTCCGTTCAGTATAAGCAGGCAGTTGGCATGTGTGTTAATATCCATGGAGGAAAGCTCAGAGTCGATAATCCTCTGTGTAGCAAAAGTGGGGACGACGTGAACAGAGTCTCAAGGCAAATTTGATGCCGTCTAACCAAATTGCCTATCGGTGCAACTGCGATGCAGCACTCAGGCCTTTATCCAATTCCCAACCAGATCCCTGTGTGGTTTATGTTTTTGGATTTTTACATTCAAAGTAAAGTTTACCCTTCTTATTTTATTTTTTTTATGCCTTTTCATATATTTTTTTTTTTTGTTGCGCTTTTTACTAAAGTACCGCAGCTAGGTAAAAGAGAAGCGAGGCAGCCAGGTTAAGGCTCTTTGCCGGCACACGGCAGCCGAAATGAAAGCAAGAATAAGAAGGGAAAAGAGGACATCGTAAATTTTGCTAAAATTAATCAGCCGTTTAAGGGCTTCCCATTAACGAGGTTTTCTAGGCAGGCTGCCTCCTCGCGTCCCCGGTCAAAGTCCGGGAGGGGGATGAGAAATTTGAAGAGGAATAATAAAAACAAAAGAAAGGGTGGAATTATAGAATATAAATCCTCAAGTGTCCTTGATCCATATTGTCAGATTTTTTTTTTTTTTTTTTTATTTAATTTTTTTTTTTTGCGGTCTCGATTCGTCCTGTGTGCCTTTGACAGAATCGGCACGTAGAGAAGAGAGCGGCGGAGAGAGAGGGAAGGAGAGCGACGTGACGGTCCTTTGGAGCTCATTATCATTCTTAATAAGTCTTAAGGAATAAAGAGAAGCATTGAGTATAAATGCCGGGTAATCCTAACACTCCTCAAGGTGAGAGGAGTCTTAAGGACACGGAGGGAAGGGAGGCAGAGCCGGGGAGACGGTAGTGGCCCTTCTGCTGTCCTCGGTGACTGGGGGAGACCTCGAAGGCAGCTCTTGTAAAAAAAAAAAAGTTGCCGCTACTCCATTTCCCTAGAAATGTATCTCTGTCGATCAAAGGGTGGCGGGGTGGGGGGAAGGAGAAAGCACTTAACAGTTTCATTAGAAAAATGAGATGGTTGCGTTAGTCTGTTGTCAAATCTATTTATCCTCTGCGGTCCCGGGAAGATGCCTGTGTGCGCCGCGGTGCTCGCTCAGTACCGGTAAAAATAAAACACCTTGGTGGTTCTGCTTTAGCTGTTCTTCGGTAGTCCGTCGTGTTGCAGTTCCTCCCGTGTGGTTGCTCGTTCCATGCCTGGTCTCCGAACATGGTGGGATCCCTCTGCAGGTCTCTGTTCTTGGCTCGTCTGCTCTGCCGGCTCAGTTCCACGTACCCGAATGTCCTTTTCAACGGAGCACTTCAAGGTGTCTCACTTTTAACTAACAACTGGCAAGTTCCCCGTTAGAAAGCATTCCCGAGGCTTTCCATGATCATGTTTGCTTGGTGCACTGAGTAGAAAGTTTGCTTGGTGTTGGACACGATAGTTGGTATCCCTGTGTTGGGCACAGTAGTTGATGTCCCTATGTTGAGCACGGTAGTTGGTGTCCCTCTGTTGGGCACACTAGTCGCTGGGCACGGTAATTGGTTTCTATGTTGGGTACGGTAGTTGGTCTCTATGTTGGGTACGGTAGTTGGTCTCTACGTTGGGTACGGTAGTTGGTCTCTATGTTGGGTACGGTAGTTGGTCTCTATGTTGGGTACGGTAGTTGGTCTCTATGTTGGGTACGGTAGTTGGTCTCTATGTTGGGTACGGTAGTTGGTCTCTATGTTGGGCACGGTAGTTGGTCTCTATGTTGGGTACGGTAGTTGGTCTCTATGTTGGGCACGGTAGTTGGTCTCCCTATGTTGGGCACGGTAGTTGATCTCTCTATGGTGGGCATAGTTGTTGGTCTCCCTTTGTTGGGCCCAGTAGTTGGTCCCCCTATTTTGGGCAAGAAATTTTGTCTCCCTATGTTGAGCACGGCAGTTGGTCTCCCTATGTTGGGCACGGTAGTTGGTGTCCCTCTGTTGGGCTTGGTAGTTGGTTGCTGTTGGGCGCAGCAGTGGGTCTCCCTTTGCTGGGCGTGGTAGTGGGTCTCTCTCTGTTGGGTATCATAGTTGGTGTCCCTCCATTGGGCACGGCAGTGGCTCGCCCTCCGTTGGGCACAATAGTCGGTCTCCCTCTGCTGGTCACAGTAGTGGGTGTCCCTCTGTTGGGCACAGTAGTTGGTGTGCCTCTGTTGGGCACACTAGTCGCTGGGCACGGTAATTGGTTTCCCTCTGCTGGGCACAGTAGTGGGTCTCCCTGTGTTGGGCGCAGTAGTTGTGTAACACCCGGGTTTCTCATTGCTGGGATTTAAAGCAAACATATATAGATTTTCAGGGGGGCAGCGATTTAGACGCAAGCCTAAATACCTATAACAGGTCTTGTTGCATCATTTGGTGCATTTCCTGCATCTGTAATTATTGTACCTTTTTTTGTTTCGGGATGACCTCAGACAATTATTATTTATTTATTACAGGTATTTCCATAGCGCCAACAATTTACACAGCGCTCTACATGTTGTACGTTCACATAGCTGGTGGGCTGCTACAGAAGGTCTCATTGGTGGGACTCACATAGGGCACACATGGCTCTCATTCAGTTTGTGTGTCTGCCATCATTTAAGACAATGCAAAAAAAAGCATATCTCCAGGCAAAGTGAAAATCCCTCCTTGTACTATGAGTTGAATGCTCGTTTCAGTCTTGGGGACCTTTTACTTGCCCACCCCTCCATCCCTCAGTTTCTGTGCGCTGCTAGACCGGTCCTCACGCGTCTTCTTCTCCATGCTCCCGCAATTGCCGGCCATCTGATTTCATCAAGTACAATGCAGAGCCCATAGACCGGCATTGGACCACTAGCCCACCAATGAAACGTAGGGCAGCTGGTGCTCTCCTCTTCTCCTCTATGCAGTGGTGGACTGTTCCTCAGCATCTTCACATCTAACGCTGGTCTGTGGGCTCTGCATTATACTTTGATAACATCAGAGGACTTGCCACTGCCAGAGTGGGTAAGAAGAGGCTGCCAGGACCACAGTGTGGAGAGAGCCTGCGGGCGAGGAGGATCAGGCAAGTATTGCTGCCCATACGCTAGTAGACTTTAATTCAAAACATTTTATTTTAGGAACATTTGTTCGCTTTTGTAATTCGTTAGTTGTATGAAATTGACATTTGTTTTTGCATTGATAAGAAAATTGGAAGCAGCAGAATAAAAAAAAAAAAAATTCTTCGGACCAGACTGTGAATATCCACAGTGGCAGCACAGTGGTTAGCACTTCTGCCTTGCAGCACTGAGGTCCTACGTACAAATCCCAACCACGGCAGTACCTGCATGGAGTTTGCATGTCCTCCTATCTCCTCCCACACGCCAAAGACATGCTGGTAGGATAATTGCCACCTGCCTTAAAAAAAAAAAAAGGTTGCCCTAGTACGATATTCTACCAAGATGGCATGATCGCTTTAACTGACAATTGCGTGCTCGTGCGACGCTGTACCCAAACAAAATGTATGTGCTTTTTTTCCCCCCACAAATAGAGCTTCTTTTGTTGGTATTTGATCACCTCTGCGTTTTTTTTTTTTTTGCGCTATAAACAAAAAAAAAAATAGAAACAATTAATAAATAAAAAAATTCAAAACATTTAAAAAAAAAAAGAAAAATAGTTTAGGCCGATATGTATTCTGCTACATATTTTTGGTAAAAGAAATCGCAGTTAGCGTATATTGATTGATTTGCGCAAAAGTTATTGCATTTACAAAATAGGGGATAGATTTATAGCATTTTTTTTTTTTTTTTACTAGTAATGGCAGCGATCAGCGATTTTTAGCGGGACTGCAACATTGCAGCGGACAGATCGGACACCTATAAAACAAAAGAATTTGTTTTGCTAGAAAATAAACACAAACAAAAAAAGCAGCTGATGCTATATTGCTGGGCACAATAATAAAACATATAATAAAAGGCATAGCGCTAACTCGCCTTACTGACATTTTTGCCACTTTTTTGGGAACCAGTGACATTATTACAGTAATCAGTGCTAAAAATTTGCACTAACATTGTACTAATGACACTGGCAGGGAGGGGGTTGACATCAGGGGGGCGATCAAGGGGCTAAATGTGTTCCCTGCAGGTGTTTTCTAACTGTATGGGGGGCAGTGTGACTGGGAAACACACAGATCCGTCTTCCTGCATAGAAGAAAGACATGATCTGTGTGATCTCCCCTGTCAGAATGGAGATTTGCCTTGTTTATTATTGGAAGATCCCCGTTCTGTCACTGAGGGGAAACAATCGCGGTTGGCCGGCAGACATTGAGTCAGCCAGAATCGCTGATTGGCGCCCCCGCTGGCCAATGGGAGTGCACACGTTACCAATTTGCGGGATCGTGCCACCTTGCCGCAGTATAATGACGGCGGCTGGTCGGCAAGAGGTTAATTTAAAAAAAAGTCACATGGCTCAGTATTATCCTGTAGATGAATGATCCAGTCCACGTGAATATGGATGTGACGGGTTGCAGTGATGTATTGATTATTTCCACTGTACACTTTTTGAGGTGAAGGGAAACGTTCCTCTCACACTATGAAATGTATTCCGGCTCATGACTGTGTGATGAAGACGTCCCACCAATTTACTGATCCAAATGTCTGCTAAATATTGGTGTGATGGTGACAGCGCAGGAGGTGTCAGGAGGGGAAAGGGAGAGACATACAGTAAAACCTTGGTTTGAGAGCGATTTGCAAGACAAGCTAAATTTAAAAAATATATTTTGACTTGATATACAAGTAGTGTCATGATACAACTGAGTATAAAAGAGAAAAGAGGCGCCTCTAAGTGTATCAATATGGTTACATTTAAAGAAGGTACAACATTTATCAACTCACATTGCTGATGATTAAAAGAGACACATCTAAGTATGAAGGCATCCGGGGGAAAGCTGTCTACATAGACCGTCCTCCGCACTGTTATTGATGTTGTCCTTCCACTCTGTGCAACACAAGAGCGCCTCAAGCCTCGCTTTCAAACCGCTCTACTGCAGGGTAGTCTTCCCGGTCACGATTGCAGACTGACATCGGTGAGAGCCGGCGGTGCGGAGGATGGTCTATGTAGACAGCTTTACTCCGGATGCCTGCATACTTAGATAAATGTTGTACCTTCATTAAATGTAACCATATTGCTACACTTAGGGGAGCCTCTCTTCTCTTTTATACTCTGGAGCTCCTGCTGGATTTTGCTTCTAATCCCCTTGTGGAGGCTTCCATTTGTGGATGGACATTTTATGGTTACACAACCTGTCACATTGCTATAATCTTTTTATATGGACTATAAAATGAAGGACCTATGAATAAATGATTGTGGAAGTAATCATTTGAGTTCCCATTATTTCTTATGAGGAAATTTGCTTTGATATAAGAGTGCTTTGGATTACAAGCATGTTTCCAGAACTAATTATTATGCTCGTAATCCAAGGTTTTACTGTAAATCAAAAATCCAGGGCTGAAATTGGATTTCTGGGCTTCCTATATGGACTGTATCAAAATCTCCCAAATGAGTATCGGATTGCATGAACTGGAAGTATGCAGAGCTCAATGACAACAATACCATCACACAGCCATTGAGCTCTGTATGCCATACCGGCAATGCCCTCACACAACCATTGAACTATGCATACCATACTGGCAATGCCATCACACAGCCATTTAGCTCTGTATTCCATACCAGCAATGCCCTCACACAACCATTGAACTATGCATACCATACTGGCAATGCCATCACACAGCCATTGAGCTCTGTATTCCATACCAGCAATGCCCTCACACAACCATTGAACTATGCATACCATACTGGCAATGCCATCACACAGCCATTGAGCTCTGTATGCCATACCGGCAATGCCCTCACACAACCATTGAACTATGCATGCCATACTGGCAATGCCATCACACAGCCATTCAGCTCTGTATTCCATACTAGCAATTCCCTCTCACAACCATTGAACTATGCATGCCATACTGGCAATGCCATCACACAGCCATTGAGCTCTGTATTCCATACCAGCAATGCCCTCACACAACCATTGAACTATGCATGCCATACTGGCAATGCCATCTCACAGCCATTGAGCTCTGTATGCCATACCGGTAATGCCCTTACATAACCATTGAACTATGCATGCCATACTGGCAATGCCATCACACATCCATTGTGCTCTGTATTCCATACCAGCAATGCCCTAACACAACCATTGAACTATGCATGCCATACTGGCAATGCCATCACACAGCCATTGAGCTCTGTATTCCATACCAGCAATGCCCTCACACAACCATTGAGCTCTGCATGCCGTACCAACAATGCCATCACACAGCCATTGAGCTCTGTATGCCGTACCATCAACGCCCTTACACAGCCATTGAGCTCTGCATGCCATACTGGCAATACCATCATACTATCACATAGTCATTGAGCTCTGCATACATCTAGTTCAAACAAACAGATACCTGTATGGGATAATTTGATGCAGTCCATATTAAGAACCCCAGCAATTAAAGTTGCCTTGATGAAGGGGGATTTTTGCCCCCCCCCGAAACGCGGTGGATATCGTTGTTACATCACTGTCAAAAATTAAGGTTGTATGGACTTCTAAACTTATCACTTGGCTCCCTGTATCTTCTGTGTGTGCGATCTTCTCAGGGCGAGGTCACCCCAACTTCCTGTTTCCTGAGTGGCCTAGATCCTTTGAGCAAGGCCCATTACCAACTTGCATTTGAAGAAAGTTGGGATATGTCTGCGCACAACTGTTGTGTTTTTTATTGGGCCGGAATTGGCAATAGAATTCTCAAGTTTAAAAAAAAAAAAAACTATTCTGTAGGCTGAACGTTTTTTTGGACAAATCCATGTTTTGAAAGTCACCCCATATCCAAGCAGTAGACTTCCTAAAGGCAAATCAGCTGTTCATTTTGCAAGGGAATTTTCCCTTATGTAAGTGATTGAGGTGAAAAGGGGTATTTAGTGGATGAGGATGAAGGTCCCCTCAGATATAAAAAAAACATTGGTGATCAGCTGCCTTGATCTGTTCAGCCGTAAATACGATCAAGAGCCAGTTGAACATGGTTGAAATTGCCGGAAAATTGCTGCATGTATAGCTATCATTGCAATTAGTGAGAAACCTGAGTAGAACACCCTTACCATGTAGTGAAAGTTGTAAAGGGCACGTTATATTGCACCTGCCTTCCACGCCCATTTCGGTTATATCATTTCATCGCCCGTATCTCTCCATGTAGACATTTGCATTGTGCATTTAATGTAGCAGCCAGTTTCTTAATGAAATTAGCAAAAGTGGATGGGAATTATGTAGGGCCTTGTTCAGGGAAGCACGTCACACGGCACAAATTTCATAGCCATATTCATGAGAGAGCCATTTCCTAGATTGGCCGAGCAGATGCTTATAGACGGGGGAAAAAAATAATATATATTTATATATATATATATATATATGTATATAATTATACACTGATATTACCAAAAGTATTGGGACACCTTCCTTTTATACCCACATGAACTTTAATGGTATTCCAGTCTTAAGCCCCATACACACGGTCGGATTTTCCGATGGATTCTGTCCTATCGGACAATGTTGTCGTACATTCCGACCGTGTGTAGGCACCATCGGACAGTGTACGTCGGATTGTCCAACGGACAAAGTCCTATCTCCTGCTGGATAGATTTTTCGACAACAAAGTCCGATCACACCAAATCCGATCGTGTGTATCGAATTCCGACGGACAAAGTGCTACGCATGCTCAGATCACATTACAAGACCAAAGCTATTGGCTACTAGCCTCTACATAGTCCCGTCGTACGCAACAAACGTCACCACATTCAGAATGATCGGATTTTCCGACAACTTTGTCCGACCGTGTGTACGCAACACCAACATCGGACAAAGTACGACGGACAGGATCCGACGGACCTGGTCCACGGATAATCCGAGCGTGTGTATGGGGCATTAGTCCGTAGGGTTCAATATTGAGTTGGCCCACCCTTTGCAGCTATAACCGCTTCAACTCTTCTGGAAAGGCTGTCCACAAGGTTTAGGAGTGTGTCTATGGGAATGTTTGACCATTCTTCCAGAAGTGCATTTGTGAGGTCAGGCACTGATGTTGGACAAGAAGGCCTGGCTCGCAGTCTCTGCTCTAATTCACCTTTGAGATGAATTAGAGTGGAGACTGCGAGCCAGGCCTTCTCTCCAACATCAGTGCCTGACCTCACAAATGCACTTCTAGAAGAATGGTTAAACATTCCCATAGACACACTCCTAAACCTTGTGGACAGCCTTCCCATAAGAGATTGGGTTCTATCGGGTTGAGGTCAGGACTTTGTGCAGGCCAGTCAAGTTCCTCCACCCCAAACTCACTCATCCATGTCTGTATGGACCTTGCTTTGTGCACTGGTGTGCAGTCATGTTGGTAAAGAAAGGGCTAACCCCAAACTGTTCCCACAAAGTTGGGAGCATGAAATTGTCCAAAATGTCTTGGTATGCTGACGCCTTAAGAGTTCCCTTAACAGAAACTAAGGGGCCCAGCCCAACCCCTGAAAAACAACCCCACACCATAATCCCCCCTCCACCAAATGATTTGGGCAAGTGCACAAAAGCAAGGTCCATAAAGACATGGATGAGCGAGTTTGGGGTGGAGGAACTTGACTGGCCTGCACAGAGTCCTGCCTCAACCTGACAGAACACCTTTGGGATGAATTAGAGTGGAGACTGCGAGCCAGGTCTTCTCTCCAACATCAGTGCCTGACCTCACAAATGCGCTTCTAGAAGAATGGTCAAACATTCCCATAGACACACTCCTAAACCTTGTGGACAGCCTTCCCAGAAGAGTTGAAGCTGTTATAGCTGCAAAGGCCAAAGGGTGGGCCAACTCAGTACTGAACCCTACGAATGAAGACTGGGGTGCCATTAAAGTTCATGTGGGTGTAAAGGCAGGCGTCCCAAAACGTAATGCTTTCATATATATATATTTTGATTGTTTATTTTTATCAATATACAAACTGCAAAGTGAGAAAAATCTAAATCAAATCAATATTCTGTGTGACTACCTTTTGCCTACAAACCACCATCAATTCTTCTAGGTACACTTGCATACAGTTTTTGAAGGAACTCGGCAGGTAGGTTAGGTAGGTAGGTCGTTCCAAACATCCTGGAGAACTAACCACAGATCTTCTGTGGATGTCGGCCACCTCAGATCCTTCTGTATCTTCGTGTAATCCCAGACAGACTCTATGATGTTGAGATCGGGGCTCTGTGGGGGCCAATCACTTCCAGAACTCCTTGTTCTTCTTTACAATGAAGATAGTTCCTAATGGCATTGGCTGTATGTTTGGGGTCGATGTCCTACTGCAGAAAAAATTTGGAGCCGTTCACACACCTCCGTGATGGCATGGCGTGATGGATAAGTATCGGCCTGTATTTCTCAACATTGATGACACCACTGATCGGGAAACGTTGAGGACCATAGAGTGATTGGCTAAGGAAACTCAAGGCAGCAGATGAGTCACATCATGCTCACTTCCCTTCCACATCGGAAGATATCCAGCAATGCCCTCAGTACAGAACTGGGGGAAACCCATGGGACCCAGGTACACCCATCTACTGTCCGTAGAAGTCTGGCCAGAGGTGGTCTTCATGGAAGAATTGTGGCCTAAAAGCCATACCTCCAACATGGAAACAAGGCTAAGCAACTCAACTATGCAGGAAAACCTAGGAACTGGGGTGTAAAAAAAATGGCAGCAGGAGCTCTGGAGTGATAAGTCAAAATGTGAAATATTTGGCTTTAGCAGGAGGCAGTTTCTTGGTGAAGGGCCTGAGAGCGGTACAATAATGAGTGTCTACAGCCAACAGTGAAGCATGGTGGTGGATCCTTGCAAGTTTGGGGCTGCATTTCTGCAAATGGAATTGGAGATTTGGTCAGGATGAATGGTGTCCTCAATGCTGAGAAATACAGGCATACAGGCACACACTTATCCATCATGCCATACCATCAGGGAGGCGTGTGATTGGCCCCTAATTTATTCAGCAGCGGGACAATGACCCCAAACATACAGCCAATGTCCTGAACTATCTTCTGCATAACGAGGACTGGAAGTTATGGTTTGGCCCCCACAGACCTCAACATCATTGAGTCTGTCTGGGATGTCCCAGAAGGATTAAGGCAGCCTACATCCACAGAAGATCTGTGGTTGGTTCTCCAAGATGTTTGGAACAACTTACCTGCCAGGTTCCTTCAAAAACTGTGTGCAAGTCTACCTAGAAGAATTCATGCTGGTTTGAAGGCAAAACGTGGTCACACCAAATATTGATTTGATTTGGATTTCTCTTCTGTTCATTTACTTTTATTTTTGTTAATTCTTATAAAATAAAATATCAACACTTCTATGTCTGTATGGCATTCTACATTTACAGCATTTTTTTTTTTTACACATGCCTAAAACTTTTGCACAGTAGTGTGTATATGTATGTACAATATATATATGATCCCTGTTCCTCTTCAGCTGCATGCTTAAAATAGATAGTGTCCTGGTCTCTCCCCCCCCCCCTTCCTTTCCCCATCCACCGCCTAATCGAAGGTGGCTAATTCTCCCAGTAGCGTTCGGTTGAACGAATGAGTATGCAGAGCTTCAGACGGATGAAATGTGGTAAGTTTATGAAAGTGTGTATTAAAGTCAGTGCCGGGTCTCTAATTTCACTGCAGTATGCCAAAACACTGAGTTTCTTATTTCAGTTACTGTGATCTTCAGGGAGGTTAATTTCCATGACGAACTGCAGGCCATGTGCTTAAAGGATTTATCTAATTAGAATGACACTTTTTTTTTCTCTTCTTCTTTTTGAGAAAAAATAAAAGAACTTGGATGGATATTTAAACGATGGCGGGAGCAACGTACTAAATCATGTCTCTGGCTGCTGTATGCTGCTGTTCAGTGGTGGTTACAAGATCCTTTTGAAGGAATCTTAAAGTGAACCTTCACGCCATTTTTGCTTGTTCCTTCCATGATGCTCCTCTGCACCCATTATCTATCATCAAATTGCAGCCAATTTTATTTTGAAGGGGGGGGGATCCTTTTTTTACTTGGGGCATAAGCTAACTCTTCTACCTTTCTTGCCTAAGTGAGAACGATGTCCCTCCCTGCCCAAAGCCTCCTGGGATAGCAACATCACGCATCTCAGAAGGCTTTCAGGCAACATCATCAGGAGGCCAGCTGCTAGGACCCGGAAGAGACATGGCAAGAGCAGCGTCTGCATACTAAATCTTGCCTCTGGCATCTGTATGCTGCTGTCCAATGGCGGTTACAAGCTCCTTTTTGAAGTAATCTTAAAGTGAACCATCACTCACTTTTTGCTTGTTCTTTCCATGTTGCTCCTACCCCATTATGATTCTTCAAATTGCTGCCAATTTTTGGAGGTGGGGATACCTATTTTTGATGGAGCATAGCCAACTCTTCTTGGTTAGGCGTAATAGATGCCCCCCTCCTGCCCAAAGCCTCCTGTAAGCCTCCACATCATACATCTCAGAAGGCTTCACCAGGAGGCCAGCTGCTAGAACCCAGAAGTGACAGCCAGCCTACTGCATGGTTCCCCTGCTTTCTGCCAACGTGAGGTGGGGATACCCATTTTTGATGAAGCATAGCCAACTCTTCTTGGCTAGGCGTAATAGATGCCCCCCTCCTGCCCTAAGCCTCCACATCATACATCTCAGAAGGCTTCACCAGGAGGCCAGCTGCTAGAACCCTGAAGTGACTGCCAGCCTACTGCATGGTTCCTCTGCTTTCTGCCAACGTGAGGTGGGGATACCTATTTTTGATGGAGCATAGCCAACTCTTCTTGCCTAGGCGTAATAGATGCCTCCTGTCTGCCTCCAAATCATACATCTCAGAAGGCTTCATCAGGAGGCCAGCTGCTAGAACCCAGAAGTGACAGCCAGCCTACTGCCTGGTTCCTCTGCTTTCTGCATGGCCGGAGCTGGGTTTGTGTACTAAATCTTGTCTCTGGTTGCTGTATGCTGCTTCCCAATGGTGGTTACAAGCTCCTTTTAAAGGAATCAAAGTGAATCTTTACTTACTTTTGCTTGTTCCTTCCATGTTGCTCCTCTACCCCCATTATCAATCTTCAAATTGCAGACATTTTTTTGGGGCATGGGGGATGCCTTTTTTTGGGGGGCATAGCCAACTCTAATCACCTAGGCCCTCCCTGCCCAAAGCCTCCTGGGATAGCCACGTCTTACATCTCTGAAGGCTTCATCAGGAGGCCAGCTGCTATAACCTTGAATAGACAATCAGCCTACTGGTGACGTCACAAAAAGATGACGGCGCTGGTCCTGGAGAGCAGTGGTTTACAGATGGACAGCACTGGATTTGCTGGGCAGATGAGTATGCTATTGAAGCTGTATCCTGTAGACCAGGTAAGAAGTGGTTCAAATATAAACGAACCCCAGCACTGAGAGTTACAGTTCTGGGTGGAAAGTTTGGATCACAGTGGGTCGTTCCTTCAGTAAACATCTTGCAGTCTTTTCAGTGAATGCAAGGTGCTCTGTGAATGGCGCAAAGGAGCTTGTGATGTTCATCTGCTCCTCCTCCAATCTTTCAGAGCTCTTGCTTACTGTATGTTAGAAAGAATACAAGATATTTACTGAATGGAGAAGCTGGAGTAGGCGTGAACTGCTGCGATCCAAGTACTCCAGCTAGAACTATAAATCTCATTGGTGGACGATCGTTGCTCGCTGCACTTTATGGGGCCGAGTCAAGTCAGAGTTGGATGTAGGCCTGCAGCCTGAACACAGAGAACACACTTTATTAGTCTGGAATTATTTTTACAGTGCACATGTCAAAAAATATTTTTTGCCCTGAGTTCAGCTTTAAGGGAAGAGGACCTGTCATGCAAACTTGAAAACAAAGAACTGTCATGATGCCGCAGCCTGAGTAAAAGATGAGTATGGTTTCTGGCACACGTTCCAACATTTGCTCTCTTGTTCTCAATGCACGGAATGTTGTGTCAATGGTGACATTAAATTACAGGCGATCATTCAGAGTCAGTCAGGAGCCGATGGCACAGACTGGGAGATTTTTGCAATGGCAAAAAAAAATTGTGAGTATTGCCTGTGCCAAGAGTGGAGTGCTTAGAAAGAATGTCAAGGAGCTTCACAGCAAGCTTTGCTTAAACCCCAATTAATGCCGTTATATAGGTAATAAAATATTAAATTCAATTATTATAGCTGAATTTTGCTGTACAGCATCACTAAGAATGGGAGCGGGAGAGGCAGCATTAGGGCCAATAAGGTGTACTGAATAGACAAATGTTGACAAGGGACCTGCTGATAGCAGAGAGATGAGCTCATCAGTCTGATGCTACTCTTTCATTGTTCATTGACTTAGCTGTATTGCTTTAACTGAATTAAAAAAAGTAGGGTCACCACCAACCTGGATTTGGTAGGGCTGTGTAAATCTCAGGACTGACTGGAGTCTCTTGGATATGGGAAAATCTTGCACAAAACATCAGTCTAGGTTGCTGATAGAAATCGGTTATGTGCCATCGTTTTCAAACCTTCATTACAAAATTAAAGTTGAAATTGGGTTGCTTTTGGCATCTTTTAGACAGTTCCGTACAATGACCTCTTCATTTGTAGATCTCACCATTTTGGCCAGTTCTATATATTACGATCTTCATAGGTAGATTTTACTAGGCCCGAAACGACTAATCGATTAATCGACAACTAATCGATTATGAAATTAATCGATTACTATTTTCATAATCGATTAATCGGCCAATAACATAATGGGGTTAAAAAAAAAAAAATAGCCCTTATAGTACAAAAACTACTGTAAATATTACATTCACTGTTCCACAGTAAAAAAAAATGAACCCCTTACAATAGCGATTAACCCCATTATTTTACTAAACGTCTTAGCCCCCGTACACACGGTCGGAAATTCCGACCCCAAAATCCGTCTGATTTTTTCCAACGGATTTTGTCCGACTCTGGTGTTGCATACACACCGTCGGACAAAGTTGTCGGAAAATCCGATCATTCGGAACGTGGTGACGTTCGTTGTGTAGGACGGAACTACGTAGAGGCTAGTAGCCAATAGCTTTGGTCTCGTAATTTGATCTGAGCATGCGTGGCCCTTTGTCCATCGAAATTCTCTACACACGATCGGAAAAAGCCGATCGGATTTTGTTGTTGGAGAATTTGAGAGCAGGAGCTCAAATTTTTTATGGTGGAATTTCCGACGGAAAAAGTACGATGGAGCCCACACACGGCCGGATTTTCCGACAACATGGTCCAATCGGACATTTTCCGTTGGAATTTCCGACCGTGTGTACGGGGCATTACATGGGTACTTGCAGGCACCTTTAGGCACTGCTGTTACCCAAGAAAAATGTTCTACCAGAACAGATTTACTTTACCAATAAAGAAAGTCCAGTATACCGTAGGTAAGCATTTAATGAGAACAATATTCTATGTATATAACGTTATAGCTGGTTCAATATTACATTGGCCCAAGAACATCATTGTTTTGTCAGGTGGGAACTGATGCTTTTTAGGATTGTTCCATATTTTAGATTGTCTGTTCTAAAAAAGCTGGCACTAATGGAAACAAACGAAGATTAGCTACCAGCAACGCAACATAACACGGCAGAAAACATTGCAGAGGCTTTGTCATTCTATGAATGGAAGGCTTCACAAGTGATAAGTCCACATAATGCCCTTCATAAACACTTTCCATTTTCATTTCAAACTTGGAACATCTTGAGATTTGCAAAATTTATATTAAATGGCCTGCCTTTGATTTCATGGGTGTATAAGGAAACAAATGTTCTGTGTATCTTAAAAATTCATCATTTTCAAAAATTAAAACCCACCCATGACTACTATAAAACACTTTTAGTTGGTTTGAATGTGACAGACTACCTCTACCTTAAGCTCAGTTCTTTTAATTTGGGGTGGTTATCTCTATGGATCCTCCAAGAAGCCCTGAGATATCTATACAGAAAATAGAGAATAATTAGACTTATGCCCCGTACACACGGTCGGAAAATCCGACCACAAAATCCATCGGATTTTTTCCGACGGATTTAGTCCGACACTGGTGTTGCATACACACGGTCGGAATTTCCGACAACATTGTCCGATAGGACATTTTCCGTCGGAAAATCCGACCGTGTGTATGGGGCTTTACTTGTATTTTTAAAATAAGGATGCCACATGTCTGTCAAACCCTTTTTATAAGTTTCATATCCTAAAACATTTTCATTTGTTACCTTGTAATTGATCAATTATATATGAGACATAAAATAGAGGAAAGTTTGTGACCTTACTGGGTGAAAAATTGGAATAATACCAAAGTTAAAGTACCATCATCCGAAAATATACATAAAATAGAGGGTTCAACCTGCTACGTCATTTCAGTTCGTTAGGCCAGAGGCCCTAAGATAATTTTTTTGGGGATGCCAAGATTAGTAGCTTGCATTTATTGTTTTGGCAGATGGGGTCCCACCATCTTTTTATTTTCCACAGGCTTTACCTAATGACTAGCCACAGTTGGATTGGCTACCTGTCTGCAAATGTACTATACAAGTGAGTAATGAAGTAGCCAAATCCTGTTTGGCATTTTAATAACTTGTATTGGTCCTCGCCTTCCTCTCCAACCCATACAGTAAGCAGCCGAGACAGCCCTCTAGTTGGGTGGAAGAGTAGGTGGTCCCAACTCAAACTGTCATTGACTTGGCTACCCATTTTCCACAAGTAATATTGTACAGATGCCCCCAGAGGTGCATTGATTTATAATTCTCTTATAATTTATATGTCTTTCTGTTTGAATATCTTCCATTTTTTATTGAGACCATAGCAGCCAAGATCCCAATGTTTGAGTAGTTGGATGGTGCTAAAATAAGGTATGATAAAAAGGTATAAAATCCTCTGTAAGCGTATGCCACTGGGAGTTGTATGTGCCGTCTACAGCCATCGATGGCTTCTCCCCGGACGTGAAAGTGGCATACGCTAACAGAGGATTTTATACCTTTTTTATTATAACACCATCCACCTACAGTACTCAAACATTGGGATGTTGGATGCAATGGGTTCAATAAACATTGGAAGATATTAAATTAGGGAGGCATATAAATGATAAGAGAATTAAAATTCAATGCACCTTTATGTATCTGTGCTATATTACTTTTGGACAATGAGTATCCCCACCATGCTTTTCAACTCAATATCAGAGTGAGTTGGAACACCACCCACTCTTCCTCCCAACTAGAGGGTTGTCTCGGATGCCTACTGTATGGGCTGGAGAAGAAGACGGGGATCTATACAATTGATTAAAATGCCAAATAGAACTTGGCTACTTCATTTTTAATTTGTGCTGTTAATTTGCAGAAGGGTAGGCAGTCTAAATGTGGCTAATAATTGGGTAAAGCTTGTGGGGGGAACAAAAAAAAGATGGTGGGACCCCATCTGTTGGTCTGCTAATGTTCTGTACAGGCCATAACAATACACACAAGCTAGTAATCATAATTGATCAATTTCAAGGTAACAAATTAAAATGTTCTACGATATGAAACTTATAAAAGGGTTTGCCACATGGGTGGCATCCTTCCTTTGTAACTACATGTATCTCTATTTCTGTATAGATATTTCATGGCTTCCTAGAGTATCCATAGAGGTAACCAGACCAATGCCAGAAAGCGCCCTTATGCATGAGGCCTTAAAGAATAAATTCAGTTTTAGACAAAGTGCACTTATTCAGTTTTTTCCTGACATAATCAATCCCACCCTCCTCTTCCATAGCAGAGACTGGACATCTATGGCCTCCCGGGTTTATATACAGTATATATCAAGCATCATAAGTTCTCTCTCTCCTGGCCGTGCCTGTGCAGTACAGCCCCGAAGACTTCTATGGGGTCGTCTTCCAGCCGGGAGACGAGCCTCATAGGATTCTAAGGGGCAGTAATTTGCAGGCATGGCATCGGAGTAAGAAGACTTACGGCACTGGGTGCAAACAAATACAGAAGGCCATAGACATCAGATCTCAGTAAATATTAATCTGTGGAGGGGGAGGGTAGAATCGGTTAGGTCAGAGCCAAGGGGCAAAAATAATAAGTGCACTTATTCTTTTACCACAAGTCATAAGAGTGTAAAGCAGTGTGCAAAGGGTACCACCGAGACTATTAGCAGATCCACCCACCATGTGAGGAGCTCTGTGAAATCAAGCTGTAGTAGATTCCAGAAAACTCTGGTTAAGTTAGATTGTGGATGTGTTGACTTGTTCTTCACAGTGGAATGATTTGTTTTGTATGGGCTCAGCTTTCACTGCAAAAGTTGCTAATTTTTTTTATTTTTTTATTGGAATGTTGGATAGTTTTTTATTTTTTTGTTTGTTTTTTTGATGCTGTAAGTATATTTAGTACCATTAACTGGTAACTGATAATGAAAGAGTGCATGTGATCCATAGAAGGAAGTTCTCACTGTATGTGCTAAACAACGTTTGATAATACATGGCAGTCGTATAATTTGTAAGTACAGCTCCCATCGTGTCCTCCCAGCCTCTTAGCAAAAAACTTCAGCCCCGGAAGTTGCCGAAGGGTTTCAGATCAATTGTAATCAACAACTTGACATGGCACAAGTAAATGGCCTGGCTGACTTTTACAAAGATTAGGTGCTAAGAGACCACATTTATATAAGATAGCCGGGGCTCAGGGTCTAGCTCCAGTTACATCCAAGGGCTGCTAGGATTACATCCGCAGATCAGAGGCCCGGGGAAGACGTTATCCTCCAGATCAGCTTGCATGACTTTTAGTAAAATTAGGTGTTAAGAAATGACATTTATGTAAGTTGCATCTTGGGGTCTGATTACGCTGCTGGCCGAGGACCTTGTGGCATAGGCTGTAACTATTATATCGTTTCACTGGGATTCTTCACAACAATAAAAAGGAGGAACCAACACAAAGTGCAAAGATAATTTGTGATTTTTTGAATTATTGCTTGTTATCTTTTAGAGATTACGTTGATTATCAGGATGCAACGTCATCCATGTTGAGTAGAATTTTAATGGATATATATCTTTATTAAAGTGATATCTAGACTTTTATATGCAATAAAGACATTGCAAAGTTTGAAGTAACCGCTACCCATTTTGGTTACCAAAGGCAGTGAGGCAAGAGGTCATGTTCTCTATATATAAAATGAAGGCATCATTCGAACAATTTTAAGCTTATCCAAATTAAAATAAATAAATCAAAAAAATATATATATATTTAATAAATATATATATATAAAATGTTTTTTCATTTGGAAAAGCTTCAAATTGTTCCAATGATGCCTTCATTTTATATCCTTGAATCTTGCAACACAAATTATTGCAGCAGCAGAATTCCAGCTTGGGATACTTCATTTCACTGAGCTGAGAACATCACCATTAATAGGGGTTGTGTGACCTCCTACTATAACTGGACATTTTGGGAAAGACTCGCTTAAAGTGATATTAAAGGCAATTATTTTTTTCTTTTCTGTTTCAACCTTTTTATAGAATTTTCAAGAACGCAATTTTTAATTTTTTTTCCTAAATTACAAACATGTTATACTTGCCTACAATGTGCAATGGTTTTGCACAGGGCAGCCCTGGTCCTCCTCTTTTAGGGTCTCCTGTCGGCACTCCTGGCCCCTCCCGCTGCCTGAGTGCCCCCAGAGCAAGCAGGCTTCCTCCTGAGCAGCTACTCTGCATGTGCATTCAGACACAGAGCCATGGCTCAGCTCCACCCCCTCTCTGTCCTCATTGGCTCACTGGCTGTGATTGACAGCAGTAAGAGCCAATGGCTCCCATTGCTGTCACAACCAATGAGTAAGTTGAGTACCTGGAGAGCCGAGGCTTTTGTGCACATTGGTGAATCGTATAAGTATTGGAGGGGGTAGGGGGGGAGTTGCACAGAGAGAAGGTTTTTCACATTCATGCATAGAATGTAGAACCACTTTAAATCTGTAGACCAGTCTTTCTCAACCAGGATTCCGTGGAACCCTTCGGTTCCTCCAGAGGTTGCTAGGGGGTTCCTTGAGCAATTGGTGGTGGCCCATCCATAGAAGGCGCAGCGGCGCCACTCCCCACATCCATGTTGTCTGGCCCCCTGATCTATATATCAGGGTGCCAGACTATAGATTCCAATGTGGGGTGGGTGTTTTTTTGAAGTTGGGGCCATAGGCTCTAATAGGCTTAAAAAAAAAAAAGGTGGGCTCAGGGCGCAGAGTACTGTGCCCTGGTCCCACCCAGTTGTGTGACAATAGCAAATAACATTTTTGCTATTTTCACACTAAAGTTCCTCCCCACCAATTAGGAGGCAGGTCGTGAGAACTGTTTCCTGATTGGGAAAAGCATCAGGCGATCCTATTGGATACCTAGCGCTTAGGAGGAACAGAGAGGGGACACACGGCGGCGGAAGCCACGTAAAGGAGCAGACAACGGAGCCACTGCCTGCACCCTGGGAGAGGAGGACAGGACACCACAGCCCACCAGCCCTAGATCAGGTAGTAGGTGCCTGACCGCCGGCCACCCCGGGGGAGTGGGGGGTTTCAGTGCTGCGCCGCCAGCCTCCCCGGAGGGGGGTGTGGTGTCAGTGCCGCGCTGCGGGCCACCCGAGGGGGGGGGGGTGCTGTCACTGCCGCTCAGATAAGTAACCACTGACACTAGTGAACTTTTTAGCTATCTGTAATGAGGAGATTCTTCATACTGACCACAAATATGAGCATTCTTCCTATTGACCATCACACATGTGTACTGTGAGCTGTAGTAATTAGTAGGGGTTCCGTCAGACCAGAAAGTAATTTCAAGGGTTCCTCCATATTAAGGTTGTGGAAGGCTGCTGTATAATACAGTCACATGAATAGCTTTCACCAGCTGGCTATGTAGCGTTGTAAGCACTGAAAACCACTCTATCTATACAATAGGACTAGGGTTTCTTGGCAGTATGTCACCTCCAAGCAGCTGATATGTTGAACAGTGGAGCAAAAGTGGCGCCATCAAAGAATATGGTTCATGTTTGTTTTCATAGTGTAGCCCGGTTGTGTAGGACAGTGATTCTCAACATGTGAAACATGTACCCCTGTACACTTCTGTCAGCTTTATGGGATACTCCTATCTGCCATATTAATCTTAATATAATAGTCTGAAAGTGTATTAACTACTTAATTGTATACAAGAAATACTGTATTTTCCTATACATTTGGGTTACGTTTAAAATACAGTACAGTATAGGCAGAAACTTTACAAGTTTTAGTTCTTGCACCAGGTTGGGGTAGTTGGTCAAAATTGATTGTAATTAAAGAGTACATAATATAATAAGGTTGAAAACACTGGCCCTATTTTTCTAAACAGTTGGATTCACCATCCTTTGACTTCAGAGGAGCTGGAGCTTACCATTACATAATGGGACCTTTCCTAATGAAACCCAACTCACAAACTCGAACTTCTCATTTCCTAAACGTCTCAAGAAAATAAATGCCAATTGTTGCCCAGTAGGTCTGTTTTTTTTGGCTAATCTGGACGTTTATATGGCAGCAGCAGAAGCCCCAACTGATCCCAGATAGAAAGATCAATTTCAGGGATTTGAAAAAGTTGCTTGGTGGCTGACCACTGAGATAAGCTGGTTGTAGGAGGTGACCTCTGAATCTGCTCCATAGCATAAATACCTATGCTTCCTTTTTTTTTTTTTTATAATCTTTATTGAAATTTTCATCACAGAAATTATAAAAATATACAAAAAAAAAAAATACGATTCACAACATAAAGGTATACAGTAGGGCTCATAGAAGCCTTAATATTTCTTCACATCACCAATTTTGCCATTGGTTGACTTTATTGATTTATTTTTGAGATGGATTTTGATTTTTTGGATAATTTCCAAACACATATAATTTAAGCGCTACACTTTGGATTTTGTATATTTAATAATATAATAATAATAACGTAAATTGCCATAAGAAATATTGAAACAGAGTTGCAAATATGCTTTAAGTAATTAAGCAATTAAAATCTATGACTAATGTGGGGAAAAACAAAAAGATTAAGAAAAAAGAAGAAGAAAAGAGGGAAAAAAACCAACGTGGGCCTGTCGATAAGATGTCCGATAATGTATAAGAGAATAGGGATTTTAGGTTCAGGTGAAGGGATTCTAAGATAGTAAAGTTGCAGAATCTGGGTTTTTCATAAAGGATATCCAGGGGAACAATATGTCCTGGAAATGAGAATATTGGTCGTGTAGTTACATTGAAAGATCTTCCATTTTTATAGGCTTATTTAATTTGGTTATCCATTGTGTTATTGAAGGAATGTGCTGGGATTTCCAGTATCTCGGAATTATCACTCTGGCAGCCACTAAAAAGAAACGGAAAACCACCTTCTTGACTACGTATACTTCTATTATTGGAAGGCTTAGGCCTGAACCCAAACTGGGCCTGCCTGTCCATATGTCCTCTTTTGTCTCTGGTCACCTTAAAGCAGACCTTCAGTAATTTTTTTAAATCTTTCCATCTATTAAATCTTCTGCCCTTGTTGTTTTAACTTTGGAAAGTAAAACATTTTTTTAATTTCTTAATTTTTCCAAAAAATGATGACAGAAAATTACAATTTCAAAAAACTCGCTATGCCTCTTACTAAATACCTTGGATTGCCCACTTTCTAAAAAGAGGCAATGTGGGGATATTTATACAGTCCTGTCATCTTCAGGCCTCAAGAAATTAGATAAACCATCGGTACATCAGGATTAATCAATCTTCAGATATATATGCCATAGTTTGTGGACTCTATAACTTTCCTACAGACTGAATAATATTCACTGATTTGGGTTATTTTCATTTTTGGGATAAATTTTACGAAGAACAATTATTTTCTTTTTTGTTTAAATGTTCAGTCTTTTTTCGTTTATTTAGCAAAAACTAAAAAAAACCCAGTGGTGATTAAATACCACCAAAAGAAAATGTAGTTTGGGTACAGTGTTGCATTACCGCGCAATTTCCATTCAAAGTGTGACAACGCGGAAACCTGAAAATTGGTCTGGGCAGGAAGGGGGTTAAAAGTGCCCGGTATTGAAGTGGTTAATACCTTTTTATTATGGTAAATAAACTAATTTAAAGCAGAACTTTTAAGTTTTTCATCTTTCCATCTAATAAATCTTCTGCTCTTGTTGTTTTAACTTCGGATAGTAAAACTTTTTTTTTCCCAGTAAATACCTTATACAGCCCACTTCCTGTTTCTTGTCTGGTCATTAGCCTAGGATTATGACATCATTCACAGTTCTCTCTCTCTTACTCTCATGAGAGTTTTCCAGGAAGGGAGGCGGGGATGATTCATAAGAGGGCCAATTAGAGCTGCAGAGCTGGAGGTGTGCCTCTGTGTAAATCCAGGAAGTGAACAGGCAGCAGCTTCAGCTGCCCACAGTTAAAATGGCTGCAGCCAGACTTAGTGGAGGGAGATTTCTGCAGCGTATTTGGCAAGTACAGAATCACAGTATATATAAAATAATATGCAAAGTGGTTGGAGGGAAGCTTTAGAATGGCGAAGATGTTTTTATTACAAATGATGTGAGCAGACTGCAGTTCCTCTTTAAGATGAATAAACACATGCCACGTTCCATTCTTAATGTACAGAAACCACAGAGGGCACGGCGCTAAGCCACGGTCTTGGACTTTCTCACACAGCCAGCAGCTAGGCTGTGGTGCTGAAACTGAGAAGGTTAGCTTCGGAGAGATCATGTGAGGTCATGTCTGTGTTAGCTGGCGTACGTATGTGTACAAACAGCAAGCAAGCATCTGTTCTTGTGTGAATTAGCTTCACTGTCCTAACAAAACCATTTCTTCTTACACTGCCAAGTGAGTTCAAACAATTGAGTAGGTGTTGGCATGATAAACACATGAGCTTACTGGTCCAGAAAAACGAGGCATTGTACTTAATTGTACTCTTTGGGGTTGGTTTACTAAAAACAAATAGACTGTGCACTTTGCAAGTACAGTTGCTCCAGAGCTTAGTAAATGAGATGAAGCTTCACTTTGCAAAGAGTATCCAATCCCATGCAAGGAAAAAAAAAAAAAAAAAAAACGCATTTGTGCTTGCATGTGATTGGATGATAGAAGTCAACTGAGCTCTCCATCATTTAATAATAAGCTCTGGAGCAAATGAACTTGCAAAGTGCACAGTCTATTTTCCTTTTAGTAAATCACCGCCTTGAGGCGATTCAGTTCGCATTGTAGTGCTATACAAATTATTCATTATGTTCTTATTTTACCTTTTTTATTTATTTTTATTTTTTTATTCAAAATATTTAAGTAATTCCTGTGTATATTAATTCCTGTGTATATTATTTTTTAATAAAGCTATCTGCTGATTTAGTTGTCTAACAGTTTGCTTATTGCATTTCATCGCATTAGCGCAGAGGTCTCAAACTGGCGGCTCTCCAGCTGTTGCCATCACGCCTCTGCCTGTAACTGTCAGCCTTGCAATGCTTCATGGGACTTGTAGTTTTGCAACAGCTGGAGGGCCGTCAGTTTGAGACCCCTGTTAGACGTTGTGTTTTTTAGCGTTTCCTAAGACACTCTATGTTAGGCTCCATTCACACCTAGGCGATTTGAATCGCGGGGCAGAATCGACAAAATGTTGCCTGTGATTCCAGAATCGCAGCAAAACGCGCGACACGTTTGCAATGCCATTACTTGTTACTGGCACCCCAATTGCGGTGCGAATTTTTTATTTTTTTTTTCTGCACGAAGCTTGTCACTCAAAAATGAGCAGGTGCTATTTTTGGGCCGACAGCATTGCACATTGCGATTTTGCCGCGATTGCAGCGCTATTTATTGCACAGCAACCTTGGCAAAAACTAACAGCAATTGGCAGCTGCACACAGGAGTTTTTTTTACCTTACCTACCTTTACCTAGTATGTGATCTGACACTTCCGGGTCTGGGGCACGCGCGTCATCCACTTCTCGACCCGCTCTAGCTGTATCACACACAGCGGGAGCCGAGCGGCAGGTACAGCAGACTCGATGTCTGCCAGCACCCACCGATTACACAGTACAGAGGCAAAACAGCAGTCTGCCTATGTAAACAAGGCAGATTGCCGTTCTGTCAGAGGAGAAGGCATTGATCCTGTGTTCCTGCTTGCAGGAAGACGGATCTTTGCCTTCACCCTAGTCAAAGCACCTCCCCCACAGTGAGAAAGCACTGGCTAGGCACACATTTAATCCCTTGATTGCCCCTGAAGTTATCCCCTTTCCAGCCAGTGTCATTAGTAAAGTGACAGTGCATATTTTTAGCACTGATGACTGTGTTAGTGTCACTGGACCCAAAAAGTATCAAATGTGTCGGTTAGTGTCCGATTCGTCCGCCACAATATCAGTCCCGCTATAAGCCATTGATCGCTGCCATTACTAGTAAAAAATATATATAAAAATATCCTATAGATTTATAAACGCATTAACTTTTGCGCAAACCAATCATATTGATATATTACGCTTAGACCCCTTTGGCGCTAAGGCGGTTTTCAGCCATTTTAGCGCTAGAAATAGCGCCTGAAAAATGCTTCCCATTAATTTCAGTGTGACTTTTCACACTGGGGACGGTGCTCTTGCGGGACGTTAGGAAAAGTCCAGCAAGCAGCATCTTTGGGGTGGTTTGGGAGCGATGTATTTAGCGCTCCCAAAACGCCCTGCTGATTGAAATCAATGGGCAGCGTTTCTAAAGCGCTTGAAAAGCAATTCGGCAGCGCCACAACACGGTGCTTTTAACCCCTTCTTTGGGGTTAAAAAAAGCACTCCGCCAGCGGCCGTAAAGCGGCGCAAACGCGACCACGGCCCCAGTGTGAATGGGGTCTTATTAGGATTTTTTATTTTTTTTTACCAACAATATGTAGCAGAATAGAGATTCGCCCAAAGAAATTAAGAATTTTTTTTTATTGGATATGTTTTATAGCAGAAAGTAAAAAACATAGTTTTTTTTTTTTTTTCAAAATTGTCGCTCTTTTTTTGTTTATAGCGCAAAAAATAAAAAATGCAGAGGTGATCAAATAGCACCAAAAGAAAGCTCTATTTGTGGGGAAAAAAAAGGACGTCAATTTTATTTGGGTACAGCGTCGCACGACCGCCCAATTTTCAGTTAACATAACTTAGTACCGTATCGCAAAAAATGCCCTGGTCATGAGGGGGGGGGTTTAAAACTTCCGGAGGTCAAGTGGTTAAAAGAACAAAAGACCTTAAAAAGAAAACAAATGCTGCCACCGCATCTAGGAATTGGCTAAAGGAATTATATGGCCAAAAATGGAGTCCAGGGTTTCCGAACTCGATATTGCGGTTTTTACATAAACTATTTTTTTTTTTTTTTTTTTTACATTATCATATGTCTTTGACTATTGTGTTTTTTTTTATTTTATTTTTTTCCCAAAGTACTTTTACATTGAGGTTATATTTATGGGGGCAAACGGGGCTTATCAGAGTTCCCAAGCGCTTGAGCAGGTCATCAGAAATGACACGGAGGTTCCATCAGTCGTGTGTATAGAAGAAGGAAAGTGTCTTAGCAGTGATGCCGCTGTAGGATAGCCACCAACAGAACGGGAAGGTACAGAGGACATACGCCTGCCAACACTCGCACGCAGAACATGATCGCAGAGATGCCATTACGCATGATTTAAAACTGGCACTGAAATTGCATTTGAACAGTGTAAATTACTTTTTTATTAACTTTAATATTCCCTCTAGTTTCAGTGTGTTTTTCATATCCACCCCCTCTCTCTCCCTCTCGTCTTTCTCGCAGTGATTGATTGAAATTGTGAATATTTCAAAATATTTTTCTTGCATATATGGGGAAAAAGCTTTGCCTTCACAGCATGCTGGCTTCGCGCAGAAAATCAGGACATAAGTCTTGCCATGCAATTACAATTTAAAATCATTTCATGAAATGTGTATTTATGTTGATGTAAAGTTTAGATAAAATGTGGAGTTCTGGTGTAAAATACCGGGCTACTTAAAGGAGAAGTACAGCCAAAGCTTGTGGATCACAGAAGTGCAGTCCATTTTTGTTCTCCTGTGACCCGTTTTCAGCTGACAGAGGGCTGAAGTTCGCTGTCTGCTGATGTCAGAGAGCCGGTCCAGGCTCGGGCAAGATGGCGACAATGCAGTGGGTTCCGCCCACATGCCTGGACCGGCACCCGGCTCAGCCTCTCATCGAGCCTCTGAGAGCCGGATGCTCCCGCCCCCTCCACAGCCCAGCGCTCCAGTGAGCATGGGGGCAGAGCCGAGAGCTGCTCACGGAGCCCTGAGAACCGAGCGATCATCAGTGTTTTTTGTCGCTCGGTTCTCAGTGTTAGAGGAGGCGGGGGACAGATGCAGCATCCACCTAGGTAAGTATGAATATAAAAAAAACAAAAAAAATACTGCTCTTTTATAGTTATAGAAACTGAGACAAATGAAAGAGTTTCACGAACACGCGCTTGTGACACTCGCCCCAATGCCAAGGCCTGGAACTATAGAGGGCAAGTACTTGGTCACCCCCAGGTCTTGACACACAATGCTATAATTTCTTGGCAAAGCTGCCCTGCAGAGCATCCAGACCTATTGATACACCATTGTGGATAAGGCTATCCCCATCCACTTGGAGATATACATCAGAGATCTTACTGACTCATCCAATTTGATCTGTCTTTCTGATGTTATTGATTCAAGTCTATTGACAAAATTATTGCCCAGTTCTTTTGGTGCTTTGGAGTTTAGTTAATCAGCCGACCATACCTTAAAGGCCCAGATTCCCTTGGTTCCTTGGCAAACTGTATGACGTATTATCTTGACGTTGGGTCTCGTGCCCCTTGTGGGGAGTTTTGAGTTGGGCCCACCGGTCCCCACCATCATGGACTTCTGGTGTCCCATGGCGACTATTTTCCTTGTTTTTAAATGATGCGGCTAGTCAGAATATGAACATATATCAACATGATATTATTGTGTAATTATAACCACCCACCCCTGAAGAAGAGGAACTACGTAATCTCTCGAAACGCGTTGGTTATTATGCTGATCTTGGTTGTGCCATTGACAGAGAACTGTGGTTATACATGTTTAATCGTTATGTATTTATTGTAATCGCATCTATTGCATTGTTTTAATTCAGCATCATTACCTTTTGCCTTTTTAACATTTACAACATAAAATGTTGTACTTTTTTATTACAAATCCTACTTTTTTGTAGTTTATGCCCTTTAAAGTCCCACTAGAGGATTTTTCTGTAGATTATCTTCTTGCCTGTTGGCACAAGGGATTGAGCGTTGGTACCAGAAGAGTACCTGATCTTCAGGAGGATCTGGCATGAGGCATAGCATGGCAGGAGAGTATGTGTATGAAAGTCCATAGACTTATGGTGGTCAGGGCAGGCAGTAGACAGTAAGCGTAATCCAGAGACCATCCAAGGTCAGGGCAGGCAACAGGTGAAGTGTTTTTCAGAAGCTGTCATAGGTCAGGGTAGGCAGTAGATGGATAGCCTTTTACAGAGACAGTCCAAGGTCAGGGCAGGCAGCAGGCACAGCATTTTCTATATACAGTCTGAGGCCAAACCTGGAACTATAGATGGCGAGTACTTGGTTGTCCCCATGTCTTGATACACAATGCTAGTATTTTTTGCCTATTGACAGAAGGGATTGAGCGTAGGTACCAGAAGATTACCTGATCTTCAGGAGGATCAGGCGTGAAACAAAGCATGGTAGGATAGTATGTGTACAAAAGTCAATATACTGATGGTGGTCAGGGCAGGCAGTAGATGGTAAGCGTTATCCAGAGACCATCCCAAAGTCAGGGCAGGCAGCAGATGAAGCATTTTTCAGAAGCTGTCATAGGTCAGGCCAGACTGTAGACGGTTAGCATTATTCCAAGACAATCCATGGTCAGGGCAGGCAGCAGGCAGCAGGCACGTTATCCATAAATAGTCTGTGAGATCTGGGCAGTTGGCAGAGAATTGTAACCCAAAAACAGTCTGAGGTCAAAAGGCAGACAGCATTCCACGTAGTCCTATTCCAGGCAAAGGGTCAGTAACAGATAAATTCAAACGGCAGGGCAAGGCAGACAGAAACTCTCTAGTCAAGGGTCAGGAGCTAGGGAGCAGATTGCCATCAAAAGCCCAGAGCCCCAGCAGCCAGATGCACCTCCAGAGCCGCTGGTGTACACTATAGTGCAAATATAGCCTAATATTATGGAGCCATTTATTGCAAACTGCATACAGCTGTTTTGAGGCTTTTTGGCCCTCATCAGTGCAACAAATGGCTTTTATAGAGTAGTGCTTGGTACCTTTTGAGGAGTTGATTTACTGGCCACTTTGCATGGGAGTTTTCCCTTAGGTTAGTGATATGGTATCCAATCGTGTGCAAGCAAAAATAAAAAAATTTCCTTGCACACGATTGGGTACACTTTACAAAGTGAGTTTTGACTACTTTTTCTAAGCTAAGGGAAAATTCCCTAGAATAGTGAACAGCCTATTCGCCTTTAGTAAATCAACTCCTGTATGTCACATTGTCCAAATGATGATCTCTTTTTTTACATAATTTTTTTCTAACTTTTTATATAAAAAAATCCAATAAAGTACCAAATAATTTAACTATTAACCAGTATGTAGCTTTCTTGGTTATGTCTAAGAATTTATTAAACAGTACTGAATCAACATGTACCTATATATCTCACAAAAAAGGATATAAATAGGATATATGATATGATATTATGTGCATTGGGGTTGATTTACTAAAACTGGAGAGTGCACAATCTGGTGCAGCTCTGCATAGAAACCAATCAGCTTCCAGGATTTATTGTCAAAGCTTAATTGAACAAGCTGAAGTTGGAAGCTGATTGGCTACCATGCAGAGCTGCACCAGATTTTGAGTGCTCCAGCTTTAAGCTGGGTTCACACATGCTGCGGCCGCTGCTCACAGCAGTGGTCAGGTGTGTCCCTGTTCACCCATTCAGGTGCAAATCAGGTCTGAATTTTTGCCTGAATCGAAACCAAAGACGCACAGGACCCTTTCCAAATGTGGACCGCGGCCGCCCCGGAGGTGTGTGAACCGGCTCTATTGTAAGCCGGGCACACTATCCTCTAATGCGAATTGGTTGTGGGTAAAACTGCATCCAATTCACATAAATGTGAACCCAGCCTTGGTAAACGTCACCCATTATGTCAAATACCCCCTCAGCAGATGAATATGGTGTAGGGAAGGCCCCAATAAAAGACGCTTTGTTAATGGTTGGGATAATTTTTGGTTGATTATTGGCTCTCCTAATTGATTGGACACAATTTAGGTTGTCACAACTCTGACAACCTTTAAGCAAACCCTATTAAAGGTGAAGAAAAGATGTATTTAGACTATGGGTTCAAGATGTGCATTGAGGCAACAACTACCCTGGAACTGGTCACTGTTTGCAATGGCGCCATATTGTATTATTAGGAACCAATTCAGTCCCAGAGCCTTTTCCTCCTCCATAGTCCTAGAACATTTCTTTTCCATTTTGGAGATGTTGGTTTTTGCATTCTATGGTTAGACTGCATTGAAAATCTAACATCTTGTATATTGATTTCAGGACAGGAGATTTTTAAATATATCTTTTTAACTCATAGGTTTTAAATATTTAAATTGAATATATTTAATATATTTTTAATTTTTAACTGGAAAGGATAAACATTTGTTCTTGTAATTTTACCAAACCCCATTTTTAAATATTTAAGGCTGCCCCTGATATTTACCCAAAAAAACGAATTGGCAGTAGTCTTCTGACTACACAGATACCACATAGGTGTGATATTTACTTACTATCACGGAGTGGTAAAGCCCAGCATTTTAGTTCCCCTTTCTCCTTAGATCTTCTTTCCATTTCAATGTTAAATCATGCAGCACACAAGAAAAGTAATCTGTTTGTGTAATAGAGATAAGTCAGGTTTGTGCAATTAGTACGACAGCGCCATTTTCGCAGGTTTGTGATCACAAAGATCCTAAGGGATGCCATTTGTTTAAGTGCAGATTTCATCCTGAATGTGCAACCCTTTACCTGGAACTTGGGGATTAATGGGGTGGTGTTTTTTTTTTTTATTCAAAAACGCTATTTAAGTTTTAGTTTTTGCTAGTGGTGCACCGAAATCGCACTATCAGCGCTGAAACCGAAAATTTAGGATGCATTTGGCTGAAACCAAAATTGACGTTTTTAAAAAAAATATATATATTTTTTGTAAATAATTTTATTATATTCAACTTTTTAATTAATATCATGAATTTAAATGATAATGAATTTATTGGCGGCCACTATCAGCACCTTTTTGAAGCCCTGCTTGCTGCATTTTTTGGTGCATATTTGGCAAACTGCACCAAAAACGCACCTCTCCATTGAAATGCATTGAAAATACATCAGTGTTACGTTTTTGATGGAACATGGGTGCATTTTTGATGCATTTTTTTGAGTCACATGATCTATGAAAAACACACCGTAAAACAAAGCAAAATCGCGGTAAAGTTGATGCAAAATCGTGGGTAGCAGCCATTATTTGCACTTTTTTTTTTCTTTCGGCACAACGTTGAAAACCCTATTTTTTCTCAATGGGGGCACATGGAACAAGTCTCCTTTTTCTATGAGCAACCAATAGATCACTATTGCAATGATCTTTCTTTGTTGGGGGGCTGACTAAAGCTGGTTTAGGTCTGTCCTGCTTTAAGATCACCTCCTTAGCTTATAGGAGATCTCAATAACTTGAGACATTTCATCACAGGCTCTTCTCATGTAACCACAAAGTAGAAGCATCATAGTAATGCTATGTGATGGAGCTGTTGTATAGAGTGCTCTTCAGCAGGATAGAAGCTCAGGGGTTGACTAACTCAAAGTTTGAGTGGTGAACCATGGCTGTCAAGGTTATCTAGAGGTTCTACCACCAACACCTGCCGCACCAGCTTAAGCTAGGTACCGCTTTAAAATGTGAACTGAGAACTGCCCATTCTTTTGTGCTCTGGAAAAGCCAATGTCTGAGGCCTTCATTCTATATTAGGTCTTGACTTCCCTCTATATCTAAATTAAAGCTAACCATACACATTTTAAAATCAACCAATTCACTCATCCACACCAAACGATGTGGATGGAGGCAACTCCATGACGTCATCACGCACGTTGAGTATTAGCTGGTTCAGCGTTTTATTCCTATGTACTGATCTGCTTTTAAAATTGAAAGTACCCATCTATGTATTTTTAAAATAAATGTGTAATACAGAGTTACACTATGTGTGGCCTTTGTTCCTTTGCATGAAATCTCACATGGGGGGGTCACCTGCTACTGGAGACATCCGGATGTCTAGGATTGATGTCTATGCTGGTGTTTCAATGTTAAAAGTTGGAATCATTTAATTTACAGCATGCTCTGTGGATCTCTGTATTTGGGTATCAACACAGTCCGGGAAGAGGCTTAATTGTGTGGTGGAGGGCACAAGGTTCCTTTTTGTTTTTCAAGAATCGTGAATCCTGCAGGTGGAAGACTGAAATTGTACATTTCGTTTTTTGCTTGAGCAAACTCGCTTTTTTATTTTATTTTTTTACTTTATTTGAGAAATGGACTTTATTTCTATAGTGATGTTTTGTCTGTATGCGCACTTATGATTTGTGTATAATATTAGATATCATCGTATATTCTGGTGGATGGTAGGTGCAGCTCTAGACACATAACATTTTTTATGCACTAAGTGCATTTTTTTTTTCTTGTTTTTTATTTTTTATTTTTTTTTTATTTGACTTTTCTGGAGTCAGTTGGTGCCGACAGGGCAGGGTGTATCGCCAGCTTAAGACTTTTTCTGCCTCCTGGTGTAAAGTGCAACCTCCTAACATTCAAGTGTCAGATTCTGGTCATTGTGTCCCCTAGAGGCTTTGAAATATTAAATGGGAATGATATGAGGTGGGACCTAGGACCATGAGAAGGCATGGCCGAATCTGAATTTGGAGATAGGTCAAGGTCCTGTATAAAGCATAGGTTTAGGATCCAGGGTCCCACCCAGGCCAGAAAAAAAAATATGAATTATGAGACAGACACTACTTGTACTTGTCTGCGCATTAGAAATAATGTTAGTTAATTCATATAGATGGTCAGGGCATATCACGTACCTGGTAGCAGAGTCTAAAATGGTGAGGAAGGCCTCTCTTACACCTCTGGGGCCCCTGGTAGTGTGAACAGAAGGCACAGCAGTGCAGAGTGGCACTAGTGCCTAAAGGTCTTGCCAGTAGCAGATCGGGTATCCACGCCAGGCAGGAGAGACCGTCAGACTTCAGTGAAGCAGGCGGGCTGGTAGACAACTGGAGGATTTCCGGCTGAAGCAGGCTGGTACTGGTGATAGTGGGCAGGTAAGGCATGCATTCATAGCAGACTGTAGAACTGCAGTAACAGCAGGATGTATCAGGAAGCAGATTCAGGCAAGCCAGGTCATATTCTGGCAGGGCGGATCAGGTACAGTGGAGCAGGCAGGAGCGTGGTCTGGGTACAAGCCGCCACCGGGTCAGGAGCCAATCGGTGGAATAGAAGAAAATGGAGCAGACAGAAACGGAGGTCAAGGACAAGCTGGGGTCTGTGCAGGCGGAGTTCAGAGAGTCGTTAGGCAAGCTAGGTCAGCAACTGGAATCAGGATACAGAATAACAGGATGCAGGGAAGGCTGAAAGACAAAGCAGCACTGATCCTGAGCACTGGCCGAGTTTGGTGCCAACATCTGTCGCAGGTGTGCACCAGTGTGCACGAGAATGCGTGACAGCTCGTGTGCGCATATGCATTAGCCAGTGCCCAATTGTTGCGAGCACGAAAGGGAATATGATTTAGCCTCTGCACAGAAGGCCTTTCCTTACAGGGCAGTTTTATGAACACTTTACATACTGTACATTCACATCTAAGGTCCCTATCCCACATACACTCTATGGCTTATTTATATAGGTTGGACAGTTGGAAGTAGCCTAACAGTCATATCTAAAGGAAACCCATACAAGCACAGGGAGAACATGCAAACTCCATGCATAGTTTCCTGACTGGGATACAAAAAGGGGACCCCAGAAGTACTAACCACTAAGCCACCGTGTACTGTAGATGAGACTCCAGAAGTTCTCATACATATTGTGTGCACAATCCTCACTGATTTGTCCTAGTGAGTCAGACTGTGACTTGTACTAACCTAACAATACTCTTTGTCCTTTGCCTAAAACTCCTGCCCAGTGAGAAAAAAAGTCACAAATTACAAGATTGCTGTATTTTGCTTTCCCAGCTGTTGCCAGTCAGATCACCTTATTTATCCAGGGTGGAGTACAATATAAGACAAAAAAAAACAAGGTGGAACTCGGACAGAACCCAAGAAATATCAAAAGTAAGACAAACTCTCTTTTGTTCAAATATAAGGTAAAACAAAGAGAAAACCTTTCATGGGGAAACTTCTCTAACTTCTCAATAAATGTAAAAGAAAAAAGAAAATCTTAAGTAAATACTTGAACAATTTGGATGTCCGTTCTTTTTCTGTTGCTGTGCCATGTTAATGGTCTTTTATTTACCCAAATGAAAGTGACTGCAGCTGTGACCTTGCCAGTCGGAGAATAGGCGGGGAAGGTTGTGTTGGCTTTTCAGGGTATACCAGCCTTTAATAGACAAGCTGTTTAGATATGTTTAATAACCTATCACTATACTGTATATTATAGAGCACATTACAGTTGTTAAAGCCAAGGTTTAAGTATCATAATTTTTACATACATTCATTGGTCCAGCTTGATCATTGGTCTCAGGACCTCTACTACTAAGGGTTGGTGGCCGGTTCACACTGGACTAACACTCCGAGTTCCAGAGCACAAGTCGCCTGACGTCAAAATGAATGGTTCCTTATGAGAACCGTATTAACTACTTATTTACTTATGTCCGTCCTACTTTGAAAAAGTGTCCTGCACTACTTTGGTCTAACTTGGGCACAATTCCAGGCCATTGCTTTGATTGTAAGTCGCATCCAAGTCGGATCATCATCTTAACTGATCAGACTTGTGGCATGTGACTTGTGGTCTGATCTTGAAAGGGAACCCCACACCAAAATAAAAAATAAAAACCTGGCCTGGTATGGTCCAGGAGGGGGGCGCTTGCTCATCCTCCCCTTTCCTGACCTCCTGTGCTGCATGCTCAGGTAAGGGTCTGGTATTGATTTTGGGGGGACCCAACGCTTTTTTTTTTTTTTTTGGGGTGGGGTTTCCCCTCAAGATTCATACCAGACTCAAAGGGTCTGGTATGGTCGGATCAAAGTCAGATTCCATTCATTGAAGTCGCAGGGAAGTCGGACATGAAGATGTAGGGCTAAGTTGTATCGGAAGTCGTCCGACTTCCATGTCGGAGCAGTGTGAACCCGGCCTCAAGATGAGAGTTCAGTTAAAGATACCAATCGGCCAACTTCACTGGAATGTCGGTTATCTAAGCTCCATCTGCAGAGACATGACCATTGCTCTAGGATTTAGTCATGTGACCAATACTGGAGGGAGCCCTGAGCGCCAATTTCTCCAATTAAAGCGGTATCAAAGCTGAAGTCTAAGTATGGTAATTTTTACATAGTTACATTGAGCTAGCTTATATATATGCCTTATCTTTGGGATCCCCTTGGAAGCTGGAAATCACTGTGGTAAGCACCGCTAACACAGTTATCGCCACTAGCTTCAGGGTTCTATGCCAAGCGGCTGCCCTGCTGCTTAGTAAACACAGGAGGTCACTCGCTTGACACAGGCACCATTTAGAGAACACTTTGCATTTTCTCCATGAATGCAAAGTATTCTTTGATTGGACAAGGTGGAGATTGTGACGTCACCTCCCTGATTCTCCACCATGTCCAATCAGAGAATACCGCCTTCTTTAAGTACAGTGGGAGTTCCCTTACAGGATACAAATAAATTCTCACCGAACACTGGATTGGTAGTTGGCAGGGATGGGCCATGAGGCCTGGGAACAAGTAACACAGTGAAACTAAATCATGGGAGGTCCAAGAAGCAGCTTCCCTAATCAGTAAAGCTGGGCCTTTGCCTAGACTTCTGTTCGAAAATTGCCATTTTTCAGAATGCTTGTTTGATTATCTAAGAAAAGTTGTCTCCAAACTGCGACTCGGGGGCCGGATGTGGCCATTTGCTTGTTTTTATCTGGCCCTTGGGCACCATTCTTCCCTTTGATAAAAGGCATTATGCTCTTCACTGACACCAACAGTGGGTTGTTACTTCTACCACTGACACCAACAATGAGCCATTCTTTATTTCCACTGACATCATTGATGAGTCACTATTCCTCCCACTGACACCAACATTGGACCTCCCCTAACACCAAAGATGGGGCATTGTTTACTCCCAATGTCGCCATGACATATTTTACTCACACTGGCCACAGTCTGGCCTCCTTAAAAGCCTGAAGGACAGTAAAACAGCCCTTTGTTTATAAAGTTTGGAGACTCCTGATCTAAGAGATAAAGGGGATGATTTAACAATCTGCTTTGACAAGAGTGAGCAAAAAAAAAATCTAAAATCAAAGGAAAAGGATGGAAATTTTTTGTTGAATTTAAATGGAACAAATGAGTTTCTCATCCTTGAATTCGCTCCCAGCTTAGAAAGACATAACTAATGTCCGGAAGTGAAATATTTGTTCTACGAAAACTGAGACATTAACTTGGTACTTAAATGAAAAGTCATTCTAATTTAGTCGAGTCCTATGAAGGCACAATTAAATGGTTGGTCAAGAGATTTTTATAATTTCTCATCCGAACATTTGAACGAAAGGCCAGCTCATGGGCAGTCTTAGGGCATCTTGCAGTATTTGCAGGTAGGCAGGACGTTTTCCTTTTTAAAAAAAAAGTTGAAAAGACAATACAGGTCTACTTTAAGGCTGGGTTCACACTAGAACACGCAGTGGCTCACAGCAGGGGTCCGGTGCGTCTCCATTCGCCGTTTCAGATCTGATTTCAGCTCGAAATATATAGCTGCCACTAGCGATTATCGCAAGGGAATCCAACAGGCTGGTTGTTCCCGAGTTGATCGATCAATCAACTTGGTACATTCAGCCTGCCCATTAATGGTTCGTTCCTGCTGAACTGGTCAAGAGATTCGAACCATGTATGGCCGGCCTTACTGGCAATGTAAATTTTTTTCCAAGACCACAAGTGTCAGTTTGCCATTGTGCTGGGGATCCAATAACACGTTCCTCATAAAGAAGTGTTTAATTGGTATTTTAAATCTTGTGATGACTAAAAGCAATATATTTCCTACACTTGTCTTCCCTGGAAATCAGCTACCTAACACAGTACAGATAGGCTGTAAGGTGGAGTATTTGTTGTGTACCGGTTACATGTTCACGTCTGTATTAGTATTTAACACTCGGCACTGAAGACTAGCCTGCATTTCTTTACTGTCTTACCTAATGAATGCTTCCAGAAAATTGATGGGAAGATTCCATTACAGATCTGACCTCTGATTACGAGCTTGTCAAGTTTTGTTTTAGTGCAACACATGTAAAGAGGTGGTATGGCAGACGAAGGCCAGCAAGTCAAATTATAGCCCAATTGAACCTTCATTTTAAAGTCATTGTAAAGTTTGAATAAAAAAAATAAAAAAACAACAAACCTGTCATACTTACCTGCTCTGTGTAATGGTTTTGCACAGAGCAGCCCGGATCCTCCCTGGGTCCCCCGCTAGCGCTTCTGGCTCCCCCCCCCCCATGGAGGCACTCTATGGGGCACTTGTTCATGCTTGATCATTAGCCGGGCCGTTTGCGTTTATTCAGATACACAGTCTGGCTCAGCCCCACCTCCACAGGTTTCGATTGACAGCAGCCGAAGCCAATGGCTCCCGCTGCATTCATCCAAGCCTGTGAAAGCAAGGAGAGGGGAGAAGAGCTGTTGCAGACGTGTACAGCGTTGGACCGGGTTCAGGTGAGTATTTAGGAGGGCTGGGGGGAGGACACAATTAAACGTTTTTTTCTAACCTCATGCAGATAATTCATTAAGGTAAAAAAAACTTTTACTTTTAGAACCACTTTAGGTCGACTAAATACATTCCAGGTGCATGATCACCAAATTTGTGTAAATTCTTACAGTTCATTTCACTTAAAAAGCAGCCACAACTTGAGAAAATAAGCCTGTCCCCTGTAAGGATGCTGTAGAGTAAGACACTTGCTCTCTGTGAAGCAGCGGTCTTTCAGCAGAGGTCCAGTATGCCTCCTGCTAATCCAGAGCTGGTGCTCTCTAACCATCAGGAAGCATGGATGTAGCTGATTGCACAGCTAAAAGTCTGACTCATTAGGGGATTGGTTGGACCTCTGCATGGAGAGCAAGGGTCCTCCTATACAGCTGCTGGCAGGGGACATTCTTGGTAGAAGAGAAAACAACTATAAGACATTGGGATGTCTTTAGCTGATTTAAAATGAAGGTTCAATTGAGCTTTAAATTTGCTGAATGTATCAAATACCAGATTGACTACTTTGGAATAAATTGGTGCTTTTCTCTAACCTGTTGATTATTGTCCATAATCTAGAAAAGTAAATGATCTTTAACACATTTTGTATAGTCTTTGATCATTATACCATGGTCAGGGGCATATATAAAGGGGAGGAGGGGGACAAACACCCCCCCCATAGTGTTTGTAACACCACAGCAAGTACCATCCATGGTCCACATCCATGGTCCAGGGCTCTCTACTTGCTTCCATACTTAATTACTGACCCTGAACAAGGGTGTGTGTCAAGAGTATTGACCCTTGATATACACACAGTGCTGGGACAGGGTCATCTAGAGCCCAGGGCGAACATGCCAAATTGCCCCCCCCCCCCCAGATGGATGAGCATTATGGGTCAGCAAAAATACCCTCCCCCTAAAAAAATTGAGCGCTAATCTGCTCTTCATGCTTAGCTCAAATCCTTTCATTATGCTGCCAGCACAACCCCCCCCCCCTCAAAAAAAATTCCCCTTTTTTAGCACAAATCCTCTACCCCTCCAAATCCTACCCCCCCCCCCCACTCCAAATCCCCCCTCCCAGCAGAAATCCCCTTCTCCAATCTCCCATCCTAGCACACCCCCCCCCCCCCCTCCAAATTTCCCCTCCTAGCACAAATCCCCCCCAATCAACCCTACTAGCACAAATCCCCCCACCATATTACCTTTTCTAGCACCCCCCTTCCCCCATCCTCTTCCCCTCCCCTCTTGACGCAAATCCCCCTCAAATCACCACTCCTAGAACACCTCCCCAAATTTCCCCTCCTAGAACAATTCTTACCACCTGCCGCCCCCTCCCCCCAAAAAATGTCCCCTCTCAACACATCCCCCCTAATCACGTTGTGGTGCCCCCAAACCTCACATCATACCACAGTGCCCAGGGAAACCGCCCCTCCTGCCCACCCCTTGTCCCGGCCTTGTATACACATGCTTGTTCCAGGTCCCCACTCAGTTTCAAAGTCTATAGATGACAGCCCCGGAGCCTGCGTCTTTTAAAAAAAAGTCATCCGTGACAGGTTCCATGCTTCTGTCCTACTCGGGTTCCTTTTTAGTGTGGTTTTGGACAGTTGCCTAATTTTCCTGCAAGATAATTCGGCTTCCCAGAGCATGCCTTAGCTTTACAACTGGAGTAAGTTTTATATTCAGTGGAGGGTTTTAGTAAGTGTGCTTTGGGTCTCCAGTGAATGAAGCAAATGGCTGAGAAATGTATGGAGATTATGAGATGAGAATGTAAATCTTAAGCAAAAAGGTAATTGAATGTAATAGCCAGCTCTGTTTGGTCTTTGTTAATTTTCGCTCATCCCTCTGCTACAAAGATCTGTATTGGAGTTTTATTACCATGTTGTTTGCACTAATAAAATAGTAAAATTTATTTCAAGGAAGCTGAAGGATGGTTTTACAATGCAAATTTGAAGATGTTGGACATTTCATTTATGTCTGTGCTTTTCTAGACCTTGAACAGGATAAATTACTCCCCAGCCATGCAAGAGGGAATTTCACTCTGCTCCAGGAATATTTGTTAAAAGTATTTTATAGGTTGTCTCATGACACAGGTCCCTTAGGCTTATTTAGTTTTTTTTTTATGTTTTCGCAGTTAAGATACCCCTGAGTGAGGATAGACAAGAGAATTAGTAGTCCAGTCTCATACTGAAGTAGGTAGTGCCGGTAGCATCTGCCTGCGTCCCTCTACTGCCTCAACCTCTCCTGCTCTTTATTGGCATGAACTTGTTAGGTTGGCAGTGGACCTTGCATGTCCTATGGTGCAATCTTCAAATCTTAGAAGCTTCCCAGAGTGTGGTCGGCTCAAGTCTACTTCTCCAGCCACCCTAAAAAGTCTGTGGGTAGCCTTTTTTATTTGTCCTTCCCAGTAACAATGGTAATGTAGCTTTTAGTTAACAATTAAAGTGTCTCGCCAGGCAAAATTTGACAGTGTCCTTGGTAAGGTTTCCGGCATGGACAATATGTTCTAATTTTATATCCTTAGATTACATGATTCTACCTTTTAATCCTGTTATTACCCCCAAATATCATCGTAATCACACAGTACAGGACAGAGGCAGGATAATCATAATCCTTGGGTTATCGGCTACCACCGTCAATGCTTTTGGATACATCCCCCTTGTGGTACCCTTATAGCCCCATGCCACTCCGTGAGACCTCGTTTTTTTGCTAGTGTCCTGTATGCTTAACTAGTTTAGTTTTTTTTTTTTTCAAATTCAATCAACTCATTACTGCCTCTACTATAAAAATGGAAGCAGGGCATCCAGATTGGTTCAACCGTGGTAATACCTTGGGAACGGTACCTGAACCCCACACTGTGGCGAAAGCCTGTAATATTGCTTTGGGCACTGGATCCTGCTTTGGTGCTCACCCCAGCACTCATTGTAGTTAGCCACAGGATGCTATACAGGTCCAGGGCTGTGGTCCACTTTGGATCCTGCTCACTTGCAGCTTCTCCACTCTTCACTCCCTTCACCTTGGCTTTTGGCAGCGGTGTGAGAGCCATGGAGTACACGTGACAACGTCACTTCATGTCCTGATATGAATTCTCAGGGGAGAGCTCTGCCAGCCACTGATTAGGGAAGGGCACAGACTGAGTATTAGTGGTCAGGTGACCACAATATAAAACCGACAATAACAAAAAAAAAATTTAATGTAATTTTAAACACAACTTAGAGGGTGATAAAGCAAACTTACATCTACTGTTTTGTCCATTGGGGATGGCTCTACTTTAATTAGAGACCCAATTCCAAATTCCCTTCCCAATCCCCATCCTTCCCTACCTCTACCCCTACATCACATACTAGCTCATTATGAAATACTTACTTTAGAACGAGGCGTTGGCATCTGATCCTATTCACCACTGAGGGAGCTGACATGTTACTGTCACGTTCCTTACAACGGAGTCCGAAATGCTGAGGGTGGCCTCTTGCACGGTTCCAGTCCCAACACCCCTGGTAGTGAGGACAGGGAGTGCTGGGGCAACGAAAGGGTGCAGGTGCCTGCAGGCTGAAGACTGGAGCTCGGAGATACCGGATCCTCTAGGAGGAAGGTGTGGAGAGTGATCACCAGAACTTGTTCAGCGGAAGCCGGGCAGGAAAGTATGGAAACTGCAATGTCAGGACAGGCAAGAGTCGGCAACTGGCTGGCAATGAGGTACATAAGCAGAAGGCAAGTTCGTGGTCAAGGACAGGCAGAGGTTGGCAACAGGCTGGCGGTGAGGTGCAGAATCAGGAAGCAGAGCCGTAGTAGAGAGTCCAAGCCGAGGTCAGTATAACAGTAGGTTGATAACAGGCAGGGGTGATCCAGGAGAATAGTCAAAGGAAGCCGTGTTTGTCAGGAGCAAGGTCGCAAGGTAGCAGGTAATCAGACACTCGGGGACACGCTGAAGATGATCCAGCACTGGCATCATGCAAAGACCTTGTTTATATAGGGCGCCATGCGCCAGGATTGGTGGAAGTGAACGTAAAGGCGCGAGTGCGCACACACGTTTGCATTGGTGTGCGAGTGCGCGCACACGTTCGCGCGGGTGCGCACGCACGTTCCGGAACTCGTTTGGTTCCAGTGGGGACACTGTGCATGGCCATTGGCATCAGCGGAATGGGGATTAGCCACTGCTGCACGAAGACGGGCATTGGTACTGTGAGTTCTCTGACAGTTACCCTCGGAGTGTCTTCCGGGTTCCGGCGCTGTGAGTGGTCGGAGCAGCGATGACGTCACTCCCACGCATGCTCACTGGACAAGGTCTGGCAGCGTCTGCTGAACCTTCAGCCGGACCTTCACAGCGCATGTGCCGCTGACGTCAGCGGCTGCATGCAAAGTGAATATCTCCTAAACCGTACAGGTTTAGGAGATATTCATTTTACCTTCAGGTAGATAAAAATGTAAAACAGGGTATACAACCGATTTAAGGGAATTCCTTGGGGAGTCCCAGGTGTCCTCATTGAAAGATTTCCCCTCTATTACTTTTCTGGGGACAACCCAAAATTTGGGATTGTCTCTTACTTTCACTGTTAATGGTAATAGTAAACAGGACAAATAGAGAGGGCACAGTCAGCAATCAAAACTGACTTTCCACTCTGTTGAAAACGAAAAAAAAAATAGTTTTGCCTTAGTTATACTTTAAATGTATTCCGCAATAGGAGACTTTCACACTGACACAAGTGATACCTCAATGCACCAGCACCTGAATTTGGCCTATGTATACTATATTTGGAGTTATTTGTGCCTGTATTGTATTGTTTATGAAAATATTTTTTTAGTAAAACGTATTCAATGATGTAGAGAATGCCACTGACATGATGACACCAGCACCGTTCGAGGGACATGATGGTGTGCCCTTGGTGGGCATGTCTGACCACCTGGGCCCAAAGGAAGTGGGTCATTCAACCCAGAAAATGACTAGCATTAGAATATGGAGCAGTGAGTCTTTAAGAGAAAGTTAATATTGCCGGTAGAGCTGATTTTAGTTTTTTCATCAGATGGGCCCTCTGTTTAAAAAAATAAAGAAAACATGGAATTGAACTTTAATTTAACCGATAATTTGTACCACCTAAACTTTAAAGTTTACATTTTGTTGCATAGAAGACTATTTTATAGAGTACAAATTCAGTTCTTTAGGATAATTTAGGGTCAATGTGTTAAGAATCTTAATAGGAAGTGGAGATAACCCCTTCCAGCCACCAACTTCCAACCAATTTCCTCCTGCCCTGAAAGTCTAAATTTGATTAGTGGTTGTGTGGAAATAACTCAAGCTCCTTTTGAAGAACATGTTGTTACATCAAGCCCTTTGTGTTCTATGCTCTATCGATGATTTTACTTTGTGTTGAACTGGGAGGCACCATGATGTATCCGTATACCAATGGGCAGCAATTAATTAAAACTTAATGAAACTGAAATAAGGGGCCAGACATCTACTTTTACCCATACATGACAAACCTACAGTAAATTGGTGTCCTCCTGGACAGGTCCCATGCCTCATGGCTAATTCCTCTAATGCAAAAAGTACAAAATGCAAACAGTCTTTCTTTGGTTATTTAAAAAAAGACATGTTCCATGACGTTTGTCTACAAAAGCTCCAAGATTCGAAATATTGTCTTTTTAATAAGGAGCTGGGCGAGGATCTTTTTTCCCCTGTTTTGAGGATCCCAGTAATGATACGAGATTCATGTCTTATTGTAGGACCTTTCCTTGATGTCTTATGCTTTTCCTTGTATTTCTGTAACTTTGTGCCTCGTGATTGTCTCCTTCAAAGGGAGACAGAGCTCCATATTCCCATTTACCTTGTGAACAGCTTATCATTACATTGCAAGAATGTGTTTGCTGTCTCTGAATCCCAAAGGATCTGACGATTACATCATTCGGAGGCAAAGATGCCTTGTAGACAACAAAAATAATGAGAATATGAGTGGATGGTCTTATAAGCATTTACATTTGCTTGGCATTTAGGTTAACGCTTCTTTGGAGTAGACGACGACAGCTTCTGGACTCCTATAATTGTATATTATGTCTCTATCAGGATTGCTCCTTGTAGTATGATGAATTTGACAAAATACTTTCTGATGAACAAAAGCTTCAAATGTGCCTTAACCTGTAGCGGCGCACCATAGTTGCCCATTAATCTTAATATTTGAGCAAACGTTTGGTTTACAGGAGATACAGCTTCTCCATTTTCAAAGCTTCGTGGGTCTGTTGTATGAAAAGTGCACTAAAAGAAGAAAAATTATAGTTATCCAGAACTAAAATTAAAATCTTTTATTCATTGTCTGGCTTGGACTGCAAAAATGACAAGGGAAAGATTTGTTGGTTGCTGCAGGCAACAATATATTTTTCAATTAGTACATTTTTAATACATCAGCCATGTAGTTACTAAGGCAAGGTTGTCAAACTCAATTTAATCGCAGGCCACCTCAGCATTATGGTTGCCCTCAAAGGTCCGGTTGTATCTGTAAGACTAGATGTACAGAGCACCCCCCCTATATCAGAAGTCAAGTATCCCCCACCCTCCCTTACATCACAGTGCACCCCCCCTTATCTTGCTGCCAGGAAGAAGCTGGGTGTGGAGCTGGGAAGCAGAAAGTGCAGGGTCTGGGGGAGGACCAGAGAAGAGCTGGAGTCAGCTGCCAGAGCCCTCCTAAGGCTGAGACCAGTGGAGGCAGAGATGGGGGGGAGCTGCTTGTACACAAAGATGAGCAGGATCTGTACGAGGAGTTCTGTCCGCCTCTCTGTTGCCAGCTGTTGGGAGGGGAGGGGGGAGGAACAAACCTCTCCATGGTTGCAAGTGCAGGATATGGAGGAGGAGTTTTGTTCTATCTGCTGCTGACTGCTGAGACAAGGGGGGGCGAAGATGAGGGGGGTGCTGCAGCTGCAGGAGAGGTGGGAGGGCCATATGAAATGGCCTGACGGGCCGCATACAGCCCACATGCCTTGTGTTTGACAAGTGGGGTCTATTTATAAGTTTTTTTACACAAACTTTCATCCAGGATTCACTTTTATAATTGGATTCAACTGTGAATATTGGGTTACATTTGTGTGAAAAATTGTATAAATAGACCCCACATGTTGGGTACCAGCAAAAAAACGTGCATACAGTACATGGAAGGCGCGCCAGACCAAAAGATAAGTCCAATTTCATTTGTTGGTATTGTGCTAAAAGACAGCCAATGTGTTTCGGGGGTCAAAATACTTTCCCTTTCTAATAACCTGCTGGGGTGCCCACTGGGTACGGGGTATACCCCTTGTCTGTTGTGAGCAGCCTAACCTGAGTCAGCGGGCTCTTTAAACGTTTTTGCCCTCTGACTATTTTGTATAAACTTATATTAAAGTCCCAGCGCCTCTTGGATAACTTTTTTTTTTATATATTTTTATTGGCGTCCACGTGTTGGGTAGACCAGCACTGCAAACCACTTTTTTTGGAGTCCACATGTTGTGCAGACCAGCACGGTCAACCACTATTTTTGGAGTCCACAAGTTGGGTAGACCAGCATGGTCAACCACTATTTTAATTATTTGTAACTTGTTAAGTTTTATGTTTTCACTCATAGCAGAGCTTGATGCCAACAAATTGAATTGCTGTCATGAACATGCATATGAGTTGTTAGGTTGGATAATGTAGAAGTATTTTTGTATTGTGTTGAAGGAACAGTTTGGATCATAAAGAGAATCTGGTACTTTGCTTATTTAGGACCCATACCTCTTGGGACACTTTCACCGTTCTTCTCCCTTTGTAGCCCTATGTAAATACCCAGGGCTTCGTGACATTGAACGCTTGAGCCTAAACAGCCAATGGTCGGTCACTAGTGAAAGAAGGGAAAGAGGGTAACCCTGAATAAGCTCCGACACCATCAGACACAAGGTTTGGAAGATGAGTGGCAGGGAGTGGGCAGGGTAGATATCAATTTTGGGGGAATTTGTGCTTTCAAGATAACTTGTCCCTTTGTCTTAAATGGGCAATGCAACAGAGTCACTTTAGGTAATACCTTTTATTAGCTAACTTAAGTTGTTTGAAGATGTAAACAAGTGGGGAAGGATTTTTCATGTCAGTCAGATGATGCACCTTCATTTTTGCTTCTTCTTTGGCAGTGGATGGTCTTCAATGATGCAGAGAATGCCTCTGCCTCTGACATGGTGACACCAGCACCGTCCTATGAGCCAGAGTGACATGATGGTGTCCCCTTGGTGGTTATGTCCATGACTCCCTGGACCCAAAGGAAGTGGGTCATTCAACCCGTAAAAGGCCTAGCATTAGAGTATGGAGCAGTGAGTCTTTAGGAGAAAGTTAATACTGCTGGTGGAGCTGATTTTTATTTTTTCATCAAATGGGCCCCCTGTTTAAAAAATAAAAATACTTGGAATTGGGCTTAAATTTAACCAATAATTTGTACCACCTAAATTTGAAAGTTTTAAGTTTTGTTGGATAGAAGACTATTTTAGAGTACAAGTTCAGTTCTTTAGGATAATTTAGGGTCAATGTGTTAACCATCTTAATAAGAGGTGGAGATAATCCCTTCCAGCCACCAACTTCCAACCAATTTCCTCCTGCCCCGAAAGTCTATAGTTGATTAGTGGTTGTGTAGAAATAACTCCAGCTCATTTAAAGAACATGCTGGTACATCAAGCCCTTTGTGTCCTATGCTCTATCGATTATTTTACTTTATGTTGAACTGGGAGGCACCATGATGTATCTGTATACCAATCGGCAGCAATTTTGTATATGAGTGACAGGTGCCCTTTAATGGCTTGCTGACAGCTCTTGCAATTCATGGTAGATTATAGATTGGAATTGAGGACGATGCAGATAGAAAGGTTTTGACAGAGAGTCATCACAGTTGACCTACATATTTTAATATCTCTTTGACAGAAATGGCTTGTGGATAATAGAACATTCCATACTGATTCAGCATAGGCTTTTTCGGTAAAATAGCTAAATACTATACCTAGGTCAACCAATATGAACGCATCTTGTACTTTATAGGGTCAGTAAAGTAAAACCTGATTGAATTGTTTGGGTTACCTAACTTTGGACTTTTCTTTTTGTGCCCAAGCAGATCCTACTGTATAATATATAGGTAGACAGTACAGTTACAATGCAATTCAAGAGGGTTAGGAGGTCCCTGCTCATGAGAGCTTACAATCTAAAGGGAGGGGTAAGTGGTACAAAAGGCAATAACTGTATGGGATGAGTTCAGTTTTTAGGTGGCTGATCCCTTCAGTATATGATCTCCGTAGCAGACATGCAGTTCTGAGCTATATGACCCACCCTACAAATAAATATTGAAGAACACACATCCACAGTGTATTGAAGCTTTCCAAGTTTTTGGAGCACGCCTCTGTGGCTTACCTAAAGTGAACCTATAATGATAGAAACAAAGCTGCCACCATTGCGGACTTGAAATTTGCCAGTTCCCTGGTTTTAATCCTTGGCTTCACTGCAAGTCCACCATGCAAACTGAACTATGAACACCACTAAATACACAGATCACATACATAAGGGAGTTATTTTACCTGTCAGAGGATTGGTGCATCCATTCCTTAGATTTATACTGCTCTGCTACACTGTAAAGCCCTGTCTGGGAAGTTCAATAATATTTACTGGTCTCATCCCTCCCCCAGCCTGTGAGACTGGACAGTGAAAAGAGGAGCAGCAGATGAGCCCATCTCTCTCTCTCTCTCTCTTTTTCTCTCTCTCTCTCTCTCTCTCTCTCTCTCTCTCTCTCTCTCTTTTTCTCTCTTTTTCTCTCTCTCTCTCTCTCTCACCCTGCTGTGTCCTTCTGTCAGCATGTCTCTTGTTAGCACTTGAGCACAACTTACTGGCTTCTTGTGATGTTTTTCCCTATCCCGGTCTAAATTCTGCTGTAATGTACATATACCACAACATGCTGATTCCATGTTAAATTCAGGTACATAGCTTGCATTTACATATATTAAATACATGAATTTAGAGGTGCATGATCTGTGTCTTTTTTTATATATGATTGAAATTTATCTTTAAACAGTATTGGTCTAGCTTAATCTAGATCAGTCTTTCTCAACCAGGGTTCCTTCCGTGGTTGCTAAGGGTTCCTTAAGGGTTTCCTCTCCTATAGGTTCCCCCTGTAAGGAATTTTCTTCCCACTGACCACCAATGTAGGGAACATTCTTCCCATTGACCACCAATGTAAGGGGCATTCTTCCCACTGACCACCATTGTAAGGGGCATTCTTCATATTGACTACCAATGTAGGGGCATTCTTCGCACTGACCACCAACATAAGGAGCATTCTTCCCACTGACCTCCAATGTAAGGAGGGTTGTTCCCACTGACCTCCAATGTAAGGAGGGTTGTTCCCAATGACCACCAATGTAAGGAGCATTCTTCCCAATGACCACCAATGTAAGGAACGTTCTTCCTACTGGTCACCAATGTAAGGAACGTTCTTCCCACTGGTCACCAATGTAAAGAGGCATTCTTCCCACTGACCACCAATGTAAGGAGCATTCTTCCCACTGACCACCAATGTAAGGAGCATTCTTCCCACTGACCACCAATGTAAGGAGCATTCTTTCCACAGATCACCAATGTAAGGAACATTCTTTCCACTGATCACTATTGTAAGGAAAATTCTTCCCACTGATCACCAATGTAAGGAACATTCTTCTCACTGACCATCAATGTAAGGAGCATTTTTACCAGTGATTGTCACTCTTCTCACTGAACGCCCAGTGATCACCCAGTGATTTTTAGGTGGTTCCTCTATGTTGACAAAGGTTGGGTTCGATGATCAGTCCAGTTTTAGTAGAGAAGGATAGTGATGGGATGTTCGTGTTTTTTTGTGTTTTTATATCTCAAATGGTGTGCAGAATATACTTCACTCTTAATGCTTCTTGTTCAGCACAGTTAATATTAATCTAGAAAAACTTCTATATTTCATTATATTTGATACTTAAGAGTTGAACCTTTTATATTTATATCCAAGGGTGAAGAAATGAAAAAGGGGACGTTCTGCACCTGGTGTATTCTGAAAAGATAGAATTCATTACGTGTCTTTTTTGTAGCTCTATTCTTCGGGATGCCCCCCTCTGACGTGTCCCAAGTCTAGTATACTGTATGTGTGTAATTCAAACATAGAACTCAGAGTCACGTTCTCCCTTTTTTAGTAGAATTGTAGCATTTTCCTATGTCATTTATGGAAATACCGAGCCAAATTCTAACAAAGATGTTTGGTAATAAACAATAAAATGCATGCAGATTCTCTCTCTCTAAAAAAAAAAAAGAGAATGGAAGAAAGGAAATGCGTTATTTTAGGACAGGTGAGCAAACAGTGACAGAACACAAAGTACAGAGCACACTGAAAACAATGCAAATGAGGTTTTAGGGCAAAATCATGCTGCTACATGTGTGTGTTGCCGGGTGCAGAGACAGAACACATTATATACACCCCAAATATCTGGCATCCTGAGCAGATGACAGACGTAGGTTTACTTTAGTAGAGTATTTTAAAAGTGTCAAAATACATGCATTATAAACCGTAAAGTGAACCTGTCATTCACTCTGAATACTCTGTACTTCCCATTCCCTACCCATTCACTTGACTTTGTACTACCATTGACTTTGTACTACCCATTCACGT